>VZTV01071248.1:1873-13569 GCA_013400875.1 Anhinga rufa | reverse complement strand
CCGGCTGGCGGGTGTGCCGCCCCGGGAAGGGCTGGGGTGCTCACCGGGCCCCGCCGGGTCCCTGCAAGGGCAGGCAGAGGCTGCGGGATGCAGGCGCTGCCGCCCTTCCTCCTCCGTTTGCCAGAGCGGGGCCTCCGGTGCTTTACTCTTCGTTTATTTACAAACTTACTGCAGGTTACCTCCCCCCTTAATACAGCAGCAGGAGAAGTTAAACGCAAGAGGAACCTCACACCTCTTGGGTTCTTCCCCACACAGGTTTTTGATGGGCCAGAAACCGCCCGGGAGAGCTCGAGCTCTTCCAAGGGGGGCTCCAGGGGCAGCAGAACCCAACTGCAAAGGGAACGGCTCCGCCAGCACAGCTGCAATTCTTGCAGCTGCTGAGGAGAGCTGGGGCAGGCACGGGGGAGCGGACAGACCATCTGCAATTATCTCCTGTGCTCAGTTCTTCTGATGCACTTATTACTATTATTGCCCTGCGCAAGCACAGGTCACTTGCGCGTTGCATTACCTAATTAACTTTTGCTACGTTGGTAGGCCTGTCATTCTCTCCCCAGCAGAGATGCAAGCTCAGGGAGAAGGGCTTTATTTTAGGATAGGCAGTTGCGCTTTTTTTCTGACAATTTTTTTTTGTTTTGATTTGGTTTTCTTTACCGATCTTTGGTTTAAAATACACCTACTAGAAGTCATATTTATCTGCAGTACTGCTTCTCTATGTTCTAATCCTACAACGAGACCTGACTGCTATTGCCCGTGCACCGGATCGCTCACCCAGCATACGTTGCAGGAGAAATACAAGAGTGTAAAGGAACAATGCACTTCTCATCAAAAGACTAGATCAAAAAATGTTCTCTGCACTGGAGCGCAGCGTGGTGAACATTGTGGTGGTCCTTTGTTCCTCAGCTAGTTCGTGCCACAGCCGGCCCGTGGAGTTTTGTCTCCTCCCCAGGCAGGCTATACCCTATCTGCAGAGAGGTCCATTGCATCGGAGTAGCAAAACCGAGTGGATGTGAATCTCTGCGGGAGGCTGGAGTGAGAAGCAGAAGACCTATGTTCGTGGTAGGCTCAGCTTCTTAGCCAATATACTAAGCTAGTTGGAGTTTTCTGCTGGCTTTGTGCCTGCAATTTCATTTCTGTAATCTAGTGAGAGATGGAGTCATCAGAATCATAGTCTGTCAGGAGAGAAGAGACTCTTCTGGCCAACAAGTACTGTCTGTCAGAAAAAACTACCTGTGTGCAACAGGACGCCTAAGCGTATTGTCAGCGAGGGATGCTGACAGCACTCCTGCCCTACAAACTAGCTCAGCCCATTGTGATCATGACATTTCAATGAAGAAATCTGTACAGTGGCTATGAACTCTTTAAATATAAAGCACTAAACAGTTTTAAGACTAAAATGAGTGGCATCTCCCACTGGTATGGTTTCTCCTGCTCATCTTGCAGGGAGCATTTAAGCAAGATGTGCTGCCTAGAGAACTAGGAGTATACCTGGTCATCGTTAATGGAAGGAAACAGAGGAACACTGCAAAACTAGTAGAGCATAAGCATTTTTCATTATGTGAAAAAAAAATAAAAGTATCAGGCAAGTATCAGTCAAAAATCAGGTTCTTTCACTGTGTTCAAGGTAATCATTCAGAAACAAAGGAGTTGACTTTCCAACACAGGATGGAAAGAGTCTGCTGAAGGTTACACAGAGGAGCCACCTGCGCCATGCTCTGGTTTAACCAACGTCTCTGTGGACGGGGGTCTCCGTGACATAATTGGGATGTTTAACTTGGGGATGGGGTGTTCATCCTGTTCCAGATGACCTTCTCCTCCCTGGGGACAGTTTTTCTCCTTTATATTCCTGTAATTAGAGTATTGCTTTGCTTATGTGCAACACCCCTCAATAAAGACTCTTGGGACAGACTTTCAGCTGGTGTCCATGCTGTCAGCTCTATGCACCGAGCAGGAGATGGAGCAGAATGGGCCGATGGAGAGCTGTTGGAAACAATCGGTGGCAGTAGTGCTAATATGGCATATGAAAAAATCATATGAAAAGTCATATGGAAGCCCTTAAAAACTATTTTTTCTTCAACAGCTAGCTCTTGAACATTCAGGATCATGCCAGGGTGTGTTTCCAATTTATTTTTCACAGGCCTGAGAGCTAGCTACTTACTTTTAAAAGGAAATGGAAGCTTGAAATTGTCTCATATTCAAATGACCTCTGGAACCAGGGATTTAAAAACAAACTAAATATAATAAAATATACTAATATCTGTGGTGTTGGTAGCACTGCAGACATGGTGATGGAGGCATTAACGCCCCACTGAGCCCTACACCTTTGCTCTGCTGTAATAGATTATGTTTATAGCAAACTCATATTAGTAGTAAAGCCGGTTTGCAGTGTACTCCAGGGAGGAAAATTTTACATTTGCAAAGTGTTGAACCAGTTACCTATCAAAAAAAGACACAAGAAAGAGTCATACCAGAAACTTTCATCTGCTGTGACAAATATTTAAAGCTAGTATCACCATCAAATGCTACACACTGTAAATTTACTCTTATGACCACCATTAAAATTCTTGAAAACGTCACGAAATAGTATGTCCTTTACAGACCCACATATTACAATGTTTTGCAGTCTTAGGCCCAGTCCTTACCTCATGGATCACTCAAGCAAAGCATCTATTGAAGTAAATGGGAATTCGGCCGGAAAAAAAGATAGAGATGGGCCAAAATCAAAATACGGATAGAAACACTCCGGTCTTTAAAGGTAGCTTGGTTCATTATGTGGACCCAAAGTTTGCTGTTCAGAGCTTAATTCTCTTGTGAGATTACCAAAGGACTTCCGATGGGCCTTCACCTGGCGGCGTCCTGGCTAAGCAGGTTTTAGCAAATGCCATCTGTGGCTGTTCCTCATGCACACCAGGTTCCTAACACACACAATGAAGTGCTGTTTTTGTAAGAATATTCAGTTCTTCCTTTGCCCCCTGTATTCCTTGGTTTTCCCTCTCAAGATACCGTTGCATTAGATGTTCCTTCGATCTTAACCACTTTAATCCTCCTCCCTTTGGTTCACTGTGGAGCAGCGTGTCTGACTGAGTCATTGCTTGCATGGATTTTCTCTCAGTGGTTGGTGTTCCTGCTTGTCCTCCAAGTGTCTCTCTGTCCCCCTTTTAAGTAGTGAAATCCTTTATCTGTCCCCTCTTGACCTCCCTGCATGTCTGGCTTCTGGGGATCTGCTTTACTTTTGTTCTCTGCTCTCCCACAGCCATCCTTGTCCCATCTGGCCATGGCGGCTGGTTATCATTTGGTCTACCTCTGCCTGTTCCTGTGGGGGCTTCTGGGACCCCCACATCCCCAGCACAAGGGGTATGGACTCTGAGTGGAGTCTCAGAGAGACCTCTGAGCTGGCAATTCCCTAAATTTCAGCTCATAAACTCATGGTATCCTGCCAGTCAAGAGCCTGGGAATCCTTAAATGTTTGGGATCCCTTCTATCCCACCCGCTCTTCTCGTCAATACAGTATGGAAGCATGCAGACAATTTCTAGCTCTGTTACTGGAAAATTATATACATGATGCAAATCATCAGATGGCCAATGCTATATATCCCCTGCAAATACACTCTCTTTCACCACATTTAATGAAACATAGTCTGCAAGAGTATTTGTCTATAATTAATACAGAACACGTTTTTACTGAGGGTAAATTAGTAAAGGTAAATTAAACAATATGAAAATGTTTCTCTTCTACTCTTTGCATACACACACATGCACACACACACAAAAACACGCTTAGGGAAAAATGCCTATCTCTGATACATAACCAGATCAACGTTTTGGCTTCTGTGCCCCCTCTGCTGGCCTTTATGCATCTGTATTAACAAAGGTACTTTAAAAAGTTGCATTGGAATTATTAATATTGTTGGCACATAAACAAAATTAGCCATGCTAATAAAACTACTACAAAGGATAAGTAACTTTACAAACCGCAATGAATTGTAATTTCCAAATATATGTTCAGACTCAAAATATTTTTAAATGTTAAGAGGTGTCCAAAGCTGACAGACCACTGTAAAAATTCCTAAGAAAAGGAGCATCTTCAAAACACAAATGTGTGTGGGTGGGTTGTATTAATTCCTTTGTAACTTCCACTTTGTCGACGTAAAAACTTCCTCTCTTTTGTATTTTTCCCCATCAAAAACAAATTATGGAAGTTTACTCTCTGCATACTGTATAGATACAAATATACACATATGTCAATATTTTGAGCTTATGCATTGAAACTTTTAAGAAAAAATGTTATTTCAAAAATAAATTCTGAAAAAATACTGAAAGATTAAATTAAATATCTGATACAAGCATAGGTGGGTACAGAGGAAAACAGACAAAGACATAAAACTTAGATAATAGTTCCATTAGAGCCACGCTCAGCATCTGAGAGACCTAACGTATACTGAAACCTGCACTGGTCTCATCAACATCGGTGGGACTGGGCTTTACCAGCCAGAAGCTTTCAGCAGGAAGGCAAAGCCATTCAAAGCACATCCAAAACCCAGAGGACCCACCAGTTCTAGTGCAGGTGTAGAAAGGGACCAGAGCTCACCTAGCTACAGGGTTGAGAGGCCTGGTGAATAACATCTGCAGACCTTCTAAGCTGGAAGAGGTTGAGCTGGGACAATTTAAAGAGAAAAAAAGTAAAGATTGCCCCACTCACCAAGCCATTTTTATTAATTACTAAAAGAGAAGTTAAGTATTGTTCAAATAGCTGAAGTACAATTTAATTCAAGACATTACATGTAAAGAACTAAAGGTATCTGTTTAAAAAGATATAAAAATATGGAGTTGTTCTGCAGCTTTATCACTTTAAAAACAGCAGAAAAAGCTAGAATGGAAAGAAGAAGCTGATGGGCTCAAAGAGAAAATGAGCAGCAAAGATCCAAGCTCCCTAAACCTCTCTTGCTCATGCCCCTGTGTGAGACTGACCTCAAGCACGGCTCATGGCTGTGGCATTATTCTCAGTGAATATTTTCCACGTGACTAGGTATCCGGGACTATATCGCTACAAGACAAAGCCACTTCTTTGCATTGGCAGTGCAAATGAAAGCAATGACATTGTGCTCTGTAAAGTAATCAATACAGGGGGTACTTTCTGCTGAACTTCATCTAAAATCTCTTGCAGTTGCTGCAAGCACAACCCCTACTCCCCTGCACTCACCCTGCTGCATACATGGTTTCACTTACCACCATTCATGTATTTCAGAGCCCCTGGCTGTTAATGCATGCAGAGAATACAAGAACAAAAATGTTTTCTCTGTCCTTTAGCCATTGCACCCGCCAGGACAGTCAGGGAGCAAGGCACAGCGAAGCGTGCATGAATCCTCTCAGGGAGCCCCCTGTGCGACACCCCAAGCCAGTGTGCCCTCCCTTGGGCGAGAGAGACCCGCCAAGCCTGTCAGGTCCTCCTCCCCTCAAACCCCCGTTGCCTTCACAGAAAACATCCTGGCCAAAGTCTTCAACAAACTGACGCTCCAAGGCCAATCTGGGATGCTAACATTTTTCTGGCGCATCAAGTCACGCCCAGAACCCCTTGTCCGAAGCCTGTAAAGGCAATGCAGTTTTATTCTGAATTAAATCAGCGTCATCTTAAGCCCAAAGAGGTGCATTTTCATTTTCAGAAACAACCGTTATGTGAGTGCATCCTCTGGCGAAGGCTGTTTGCTCTGCTAGGCACCGCAGAAGGGCAAGATAAGGAAATGGCAGCCTCCGGAAAACACGAAGTCATGCCTAATTTCACAGTTTCCAAAAGCTCTACTTAATAGCTGCCTGTGTGCGAGCCAAAGCCAGGCCCCTCAGCTTCTTCAAGACACTAATTTCACTTAGAGATACCAATTTCACTTTGAGATACCAAAACTTTGGGTTTTAGCACATACTTACATTCTCAAAACATTGATGGGGCGATGACTGGTGGGACTCCATATCAAAGTCTTTCTCAAGCTTTTATCACGTTTCAACATTATCATTTTTCAAGTCAGAAGTGGCAGAACCGCCAGGACTGCTGACACAACCCCTCTCTCCTAGCCAAAACGGGGACCAACGCTTCTGCTGGCACTGATACCATCACTGGTACAAAAGATATTGTAGGCACAACATATCTTATCTTCCACGGGCAGGGTGTTTACAGACTCTCCACTTGCATTATTGTATTAACACATGCCAACCTGCAAGACAGCTCCTAAAAAGGGCTGTGCTCTCCATCACTTCATTTAGGTGTCAGCATTTAGTCTCTCTGCTTATACTGGTCTTTTCTTCTGCTGCTTCTATCAATTTCTGTTGTAACAGTGGGCAGTATATAAATCCAGTTCTCCTGTGGATTCATTAGCCCCTTACTGCTAGGAAAAACAAAAGGGTGATCTCCCCTTTCTCCCTTGATAGCAGCAGAAATGACTGCAGATAGAATGAGGGGGCAGATTTATTATACATTGAGATTATATTTTTTTAATACACTAACTTTTTTAAACAAGCATGCTGTTAAAAGGAACTTTTGCATTTGTACTTTATTCCTTGCAATTTCAGAGCTGTATTTGTTATCTGTAAAGAAAGCATATAAGGTCAAATGACTAAAGTTACAGATCAGTTTTCCTTTGAGTCCTCAATAGGCACCAAAGCATGTTTAACATTAGTTTAAAATGCATAATCGATGCTTTCTTAAAAATATCTTTCTTCATATAGATGTGGCTTTGTAAACTGACTAGAACAAAGTCTCACTTCTTGATACAATCAATACTAGGTGGCCCAGTTTTTTGCCATGAACTTTGAGGCACTGTGAAAATGTATAATATCATCACTCATTTCCATGGCTTTCAACCCCCCTTCCTGTCCATCCCAGCAGTCACAGTCATGGAAAAGACAGGTAGTTGCGACTTGGTTTTTACATTGATTCACTGCCAGTTAAAAAAAAAAAGGGTGTGTTCTAATTAAGTTCCAGGTTTTAAGAGACCGAAGCATGTGCCTACAGGTTGTCCTGAACTAAGATGTCATCTGGAGTCCAGTCCTAAACTGCCACCGTAAGCTTTGGTGCAGACACAGAATTCCATCGGAGGCCTCTTATCCAAGCACGAACTGACTGAACCTCATTGGTGCGTGAAATGCAAAAGTAGGAAAAATACCATGCAAACTTTGACCACTTGTTCATACAAAGTAGAAGGCTGTGTGCATCTTGAAAGCTAATAGTTACTTAGAAAAGTCCAAAATAAAACCACCCTGGCCAGATACAGACACGGGTTGAGAGGTATAAGACTACATATATCAAAGGACTTCTAGATATGCTGCACGTCCTAGCTTAACCTAGTATACATGACTGAACTTCTTCCTGGAACTGGAAAATTATGCTATAGCTCTTTCCTATGTACTGTAGCATTCACACTCATGGAGCTGCCCAGGAGTGACTTATTTCTTCTGTTTGCCAGCAGTTGCTCCAGAAGAGTGCTTGAGTAGAGAAAAGGGTCAGCACTATGTCTCTGAGAGGCAGGCTGGTATCCTTTCACATAATAAATCTGTACCACTGAGTCCCAGACCACAAGTTTCTGCAGCAGGCAGATTTTTCATAATTAAATTCTGATGAGGAACAGAGCCTTTTAAAGGGTTGTGCTACTCTGTGCTGTTGCTTTGCAGGATAAGCAGACAATTGTGGAGCAAAACAACAAGGGTCTAGCTGTGTGTGACCCACAAAACTGACTTACTGATTTACACTAGGAGATCCAGAAATAAGGCAGAGTCCAAATTTTCCTGGTCCTCCATTTTAGGTTTGTTCTGTAAATGTCATTTTAGACCTTTTGAGGGCTGGCAAAGGACAGACTGGCTGGTTTAGTTGTTTCCCTTCCTTCATAGGGGTTTTATAGGCTTTTTTGTCACCGTGAAATCTGAGTACCTGTTTCCTTTTTTATTGTCAGAGGAAGAGGGGGGCATGTGGATAATTCTGGTGGAAAGTTAGATGGAGTCCTTGCCAACACAATGACTTCCTAGAGGAAGGAGCTGGTGGAGGATGAGAGCTGACAGTGTGTTCAAAGAGGAGTGTTTGGTAGAAAGCTAGGGGCAAGCTGGAAGTTGCAGCCAATCCTGTAATTAGAGCACATCATGAGCAGCAGCAGTAGATCACACTGAGGACCACAAATGAAGGCCCTGTGAACATGGCAGAGATGACACTTCATGGCACTGACCACTTGTGTTAGGTGACATTGTGATCCTTTTTTGCACATCAGTCTCCACATGAAGGGGGTAGTTTTGCATGGAGTGACTCACCCACACTTGCCAGATAATTGCACCTTTGGCGTCTGAGTCAGGAGGAGGAGCCGGTATGAGAGCAGTCCCCAAGACCTGAGGAGGAAAGGTGCTGCTAGGTTGTCAGATGCACACCTTTAGAAGGCAACTGCCTTTTATCTTCCCCTTATGTTCACTGAGATTAATTTACCAGGTTTTTGTCTCCTTTGCTCTTCTAATCATTCATTGCCTCATTCCTCTGTCAGTGAGAAAGCTTTGAATAACCAGGTTACAGGCATTCATTATCAGTTCATGTTTATTTCTTCTTGGCTAGGTATTCTATTCTAGATTAAATTTATTTTCTGATGTTTTGCTTCTCACATATTCATAGACAGCAAACATACCACTCCTCAGAGAGAAGGATTTGAAAGAATTTCCTTTGGGAGAAGTTAGTTTTTCTCCCCTTTCTGAAAAGATCACCATTGCCATGAGGCACAGCTTGCATGTCTTCCTGACACAGTAGAAATAAGCATTGCTACTACATCTTTGACAGTCCAGCAGAGCTACCCCAAAGCTGAGCGAGCATTTCAGGCCACTTTGAGGGCTTGCTGGTGAGAAGGCAGGTCTCTGCTGCTGTGCTCCACCCAGGGCTTGGTGAGCACCAAACACACCCATAGGGACGCTAAAGTACAATGTCTGACCAGAGAGGGAGGGCTGTAGCCAAGCATACACGGCTTTTAGAGATAGAAGATAAAGCAAGGACAAGTCTACGTGGGGTGTGTTTTACTTATGAGTCTGGACTGTGCCTCCTTTCTGCTCCTTTTTGGGAGCAGGGAGGAAGAATGGGGATGCAGTAAGATGATGCCAAGTGAAAAAATCTCTGGATTTAGCAGGACTGGATCCTGCTGGTGGTTCTCATGGGCCAGGGCTGACCAGCACACATTCCTTGTCTTTCTCTTAACTACAAATCGGTTGAGCATGTTAATTTGAGATTGAGGGCTTTGAAGTCAGTATTAATTAGAGCATAGCATCATATCTCTTAGACTGCATGGAAGTTGATGTGACAACAGACCTACGTCTTATCTCTTGGCATGAAGCCTCTTTGGCACTATTATATTATGAAGTACACAACAACAATGAACCCATAGCAACAACAGCATAAAAACCAGATCTGTTAACCACAAAGCACAAGCAAGAAAGTTTATTTTTCTTTTAACATTTCTAATTTGCTTTCAATCTGGTTCCTAAGGAAACAAGACTTATATGAACTGCTGTCTATCTGTCTGTCCATCAGTTTTCCTCATCATTAGTCCCACTACCTGCAATACCTTTTGAACTTTAATCAGTTTAAACAAATGTAGTGAAAGAAATCTTAAAGCTGCCCACATTTAGTGCAAATCTGTTAAGGAGATAGAAAAGTGGCCACACTAATGCTACTAGTGGTGGAAAGGCAGACATTGCCATTTGGTTTCTTTGCTCTGAAGGGATCTAGGAGTAATTGGCCGATCAGCACTACTGTATGTGGCTGCCTAAAGAGCAATTTCTGCATGGCTTCTGAAAAAGCCACAAAACACACTGCTTTCAGCTCAGCTGCTGGGACAAGTAAAGGTAGAAGACCTGTGAAGGAGCTGGAGGGCATGGAGAACTGGCACGAGCTGTTAGTGATACAGGGACATGGAGGTGATGGGCACACAAAAAGGAGCGGCTCATACTCTTTTGGGAAGTAGGAATGAATGTAGGAAAATACAACACAAGTTTACAGGGAGGGTACAGCAGAGATCCAGAATATAACTTACTAGGACAGATGATTTATCTCCTCCAGCTGCTTCAGATTAATTTCCTTGTAGAATTCTAGCAAAATCCTCCTTGCTATGGACCGCAGCCTCATCACTGCAGCTAGTAACTGCATTTGTTGAAGAAACCTGTCAAGGTTTGACTGCATATTTCATTTTCCATCTTGTACGCTTTGGGAGCTCTTAAAAAGCACCGACCTTAAGTATTATATGTTGGCTCGAGTTCAAAACCCAGGAGCAGTTTAGGCACCTTGAGGTTTTTGCTTTTTTCCCCCCGCTCTCTCAGACTCACATAGTGAAAATAAACTATCTGTCACATGAGTGTTTGTTACTCACTTCATTATAAAAGTTAGGCTTTCCTTCTGTTCATTTCTCGAGAGGATTGTTAATAATTACATACACATATAAATACATAAATATTAACATATATAAATACTAAGATGTGTATACAAATATTAAGATATGCTGGGTGTCGTGGTTTTTTTCTTTGTTTCAGGAACCCCCCTCTGCGTGGATCTGAATGGTTTCATGAGGAGCTAACTGGTTTGAACACATTTTCCACACATGAGCAAAGTTTGGTTTGACAGTGGGCAGCTTGAAGCAACACCTGAAACTCCAAGTGTGTCAGTGCTGGCCTCTTCAAGGGTACAGTCTCTGAACTGAGAACAGTAAAGGCTGGTGAGTTTTGCCTCCAGAAGACCCCAGCCATAGCTGCTGAGTATTTCTGGAGATAAAACACAAATGGTAGGAGGTGCCAAGGAATAGGAAACAAATATACGACACCCCTGCCTATTTCTGCCTACTGTGTGCCTTTGTTTTTTCTCACTGGTAGGGGACCACGTGCTTTCAAGGCAGTTATAAAAACCACGGAGTCTAATTGTGCTTTCTGGGCATTCATTTTACAGGTGTGCATTACACCTAGGGGAAACAGTCCCTGGAGATAGGAAGCCTTTTAATTCTGTATTAAGATAATCCAATGCTTTATGCACAGGACACAAGCAGCCTGGAGGATATTTCATTATCAGATCCTTTTGCAAACATCCACTAACTAGTTGTCACGACACTCTTGAACCTACTAGGTGAATACGATCAACCTTTCTTTACAAATGCAGTTACTGAGACTAAGTGATTGGGATTTTCCCAAGCCTCGAGAAGACGGTGTTGCAAAGTATTATACAAGCTCCAGACTACCTACAAGTAAAGACCTCCAAGACTTGTGTGCAATTGGTGATCACACAGTAGATTTCTGAGGAAGGGTTTTGCCACATCAGTAACAGGGAAGGTCCTTCCCAAATGTATAATTTACCCCCATAACTGGTATAAAAAAAATTCATGCCAATATGTGATTGGACAGAGATGGAGCTAACTCAGAAATGGTGTGAGGAGAAACTGATATCTCTCAGTACTGACCTTGAGGGGGCTGGAATCAGTTCCTTCCTTTGTTCAAGCAATATATTGTATAGCCCACTAGGAGGATGTGGGAAAACTGACTTTAATGAAAATCTAATAAAAATTTTTTCTTTGCTTAGCTAGGATTTTTTCTGTTGCCCTGGTATGCACATGCTAGTTCACTAACAGCATTATTCTTGGTCATTTCTTATTACTCATAGGCCCTATGAGGGTACCAACAAGAAAAAAAAAATCTGTGTTTGTATAATACTTTGC
>VZTV01071247.1:7661-21754 GCA_013400875.1 Anhinga rufa | reverse complement strand
GTGGATGGGACATGACCACTGAATTCTCATTCTTGCTACTAAATGCTACTGTAACCACAGGTTGGTAATTTTCCATTGGGTTTTTTTTAGGCTGAAGGTAAATGGATGCTTTTTTTCCCCTCCTTTCCCTTTCCCCCACCACGTTTTAGGAAGCCTCAGCACGAACAGAGAAAAGAACAAGAGCCAAAAAGACCTCATATTAAGAAACCTCTGAATGCTTTCATGTTGTACATGAAAGAAATGAGAGCGAACGTTGTAGCAGAGTGTACTCTGAAAGAAAGTGCAGCTATCAACCAGATTCTTGGCAGAAGGGTATGTACAGGAGGGGGGGGGTGTACTCACGTGTGCTGCTAATTTGTGTGTGTTTCCCTTTAGTTGGGTGTGATGGCTCACTTTCTGCTTGAGGTGCTAACTAATGTGCAACTATCAAATTAGCTACAGAAGATAAAACATGCAACTAAAAATAAAAGCAGTATCTTGATTTTCTTTTTTCAGCATTAGCAACACCATCAAATTGGTGTCTGTTCCACCTATGTCATGGTGTCAGCACCTCAGGCATGAAATATCCTCACTCACACATGGCAGGAGCATTCAGATCACCTTCTGGGTCCTCCCTTAGGCTGGCATCCGTCAGAGCAGGAGGGGATCATTCAAAGACAAACACTGGGTACCCGTGGAGATGAAACTCAAAACTGAATACAGCATGGTCCAATTGTAAAGTCATGTAGGTTAGGAGGGACCTGTGGAGGTCATTTAGTTCAACACCTGCTCAAAGCAGGTCTAGTTACATCAGGTTGCTCAGGGATTTGTCCAGTCAAGTTTTGAATGTCTCTAACGTCAACAGATGAGTACTGATGATCATGGTATACGTCCCAGAACCTTGATGAGATCTGTTTGCTTCTGTGGCATTGTAGGCATGTTTTGTTCTTTCCATGCTCCAAAAACAATACGCAGGCCAACCCACAATTACAAACTTCATGTTCGCTGTCAGTGCTTTCTTCCAAGGGAAAGCAGCAGAGGTAAATGCCTATTTTGCCCTTAACTGTCCTAGAAATGAGAAAAGGGACGACTTTTGTGTCAGAGTTGAATAGGGATTATTCAAATCCCCTTGCTCCGTGAACCCCTCTTCTTGACCACCGACTAAGACAGTATTGGGAGGCACTGCAACTCTCTGAAAACCCTGGGCTTTTTAAGTGGGAAGTCAGTACATGACCTTAACTGCTACTTCTCTGTTACAGTCTGAAGACTTCACACACACCCGCCTCAAACAAAGCAAAAATCTATTGGTACTTGTCCTGGTTCCTGCAGCCTTCTGCCTTTTCTCTGATGTTCTTGTTACCTCCTCTTAAAGGACATCTTGGCGCTTGCCTTTTCCATTCTTGCATGCAAGTCTCTAGGATCGTGTTTTCATTCACACTCCCTCAGTAATCAATCTTAGTTGCTTAGTATGTCTTTGTTTTAGTTAGCCTTGTTTTCTTGGCCTGAATGAGAGCAGTGGCTTATTTACTTCCATTTTGGTAATGAATCAAGCCTCAGTTCTCCATTGCCCACTTTTTCCACAGCTTGGATATTCCTCCTTTCAAGTTACTGTTCTCCATGAAAGTACCTCAAGTTCCACTTTTACTGTGGTACAAACAACGCATGAGTTATCCAATATAATTGCTTGGAGATTAATTATTATCAAATGTTTTGTGTCCAGTCATCCTGGTCACTATTTACTATACCTTGTGCCTCTCAGGAACAGGAGCCACCTCTGTTCTCAGGAGCTGATGCTTTGCATGCTGCTGGGCTCTCTGATGCCACGGCATAATGTTCACTGCCTTCCAGTTTTGGAATGCACATGTGGAGTTTGAGAGTTGCAAATAGGCTGAACTGCTGTGCTCTCAGTAACACATTGAACTTGCCAAGTCAAGACAGACAAGCACATCTTCTGATGTGTAACAAAACTACACATTCAATCATACAAATGTGATCTGATCTGAAATCCTGGTTCTATAAATTATTCTGGTATGAGTGGCTGAATGATTTCATGAGTGTTTTGGGGGGTATTCTTTTTAATATCGTCTTCTCTCCCCGTCCCCCATGCATGTTGTCCAAGCCAAACAAGAAGATGTGTCTAATGCTGCAGCAGTGGAACCTGATCATATAAAAGGCCTTTCCTCTTTTTGGTTCAGGTCTATGATAGGTGTTTCAACAAGAACAAAACTACTAGATACTGATGTAGCTGGTGCCTTTTCAAATGTGCAGGTTGTGAGGGTTTTTTGTTTGGTGGTGGTTGTTTTTTTTCTTATTTTGAAGTACATGAAAGCAGGAAGTTTACCCCTACTTGGCTACAGAGGTCAACTCCTGTAATTTGGAAGGCTACAGTTCTGTGGTTTCTATATCCTAGAAACTTTTTGCAGTTGCCATTTTCTTTTCTTCTCTTATAACAAGAAGAAATCAGAAAGCAGGTACCTTGAAGCTCATACTTAGAGGTTGGTCTTGGAACAGGAGCCTGCTGGTGCTCAGAATGCCCTCTGCATTGGCATTGAAAACCTGTGTGTAGCTGCTGCTTAAAAACAAGACAGCAAACAGTTCTGTGGTGGGGAGCTCACTGCCCTTTAAAAGCAGCACAAAACCCTTCTGTTTTGTTGGGAGCTAAAGGGCGTTTTTTGGTTGTTTGGGGGTTTTGTTTTTTGTTGTTTGTTTTTTTTTTTTTTTAAGTAGTGTTGGGAGAGCATGGTTCTGTGAGCAGATTATTTAGTAAGCCCTGTTTCCATAAATGATTTTTGTCTTGCTCAAGGCACTTGGCAGTTGCAGAGCTGACAAATGCCTGAAAGTTGGTTAATAAACACGGGTGCTTGTAATTGCTAATGAATTTCATTTTTGGAGTGGGGACGGACTGAATCAAAGTCACAAAAACACTTGCTCATGTCATCCTTTGCCTGGGTATGAGTTATTTCCTACTCTAATGCTATGTTTATTTTGTTTGCAGTGGCATGCTCTCTCCCGTGAAGAACAAGCGAAATATTATGAACTAGCTCGTAAGGAAAGGCAGCTACATATGCAGCTTTATCCTGGCTGGTCTGCAAGAGACAACTATGTAAGTCGCTCACTTGAAGGCTCTTTTCAAATTAACTTCCTTTAGCTAACTTTTTTTTTTATTTCTTCTTTTTCTCTTTACCTTGTGGAAAGTTCTGGATGGAGGGATGGTAAACAAACCTATAACATAAGCCTTGTATTTGTTTGCACTTTGAGCGTCCAGAAAACTTGAGATTTTGTTGTTATTGTTGAGATGCTTCTTATGAATATCACAGTTTTTGAGGGGAAAAAATTAGCATGGAAAGTTCTTTTTCTAAGACAATTGTCAGTACTGTCTGAAAGGTTACGTTCTGCTGTGCAGCTGTGAATTTTCCACAGTTTTCTATTTGATCACTTGTTATGCAGAAATCTTCTTTAGAACTGAGCAAAAAAGGGCTGTCTCTCTTTCAAGGACACCGAAAGCCCAGGGATCTTAATGCAAACTGAACTTCAGATGAAAGTAATTTAGAATGGTCCATCTCTGAAATAAAGCCTGCAAAATTTGTATAAGTAAACTTCATGATAGAGTCTGCTTTTATACAGTTTGGTGAAGCTAAGAAGTTTTCTTACAACTACTCTTATTTTATAATTAAATATCAGACAAGTGTTAATAGCACGTTGCACAGCTTGCACTGCACAATTATACTACTCTGCTTACAATGAGCTGTCAGTGTAGTCATATGTTATGTTATGAAACTCGCAAGCTGCAATCCTGAGAGACTGATCCTAGGCTGAGATCTGGGCTCCTTTCCGTCCTCCCATCAGCTCTAACTTTATTTACTGTGATAGGAAGTGTACATGCTATATCTGGCCCAGTTTTCCATCTGTATTAGGTGGATAGTAGTATTTCTCTACTTCAGTGATGTCTTGTGGACATGCAGACATTAAAGAGTATGAGGCACCTAAATAGAGTGTTAACAGAAACTGTAGAAGTACCCAACATTTCCAATCCAGCACAGCTACTGTTCAGCTTAAACAAAATTTTCATTGTAAGCTATAGTCTCTTAGGGAAACCTTTGGCATTGATACAGAAACTACATGATCATCTCCAAGGGAAATGCCTTGGTCTTGCTGACATCCGTGCCTAGTTTCGTAAGCACAGACACTACTGTAAGCCCTAGCAGCTTCTTTCTGCCTGTTTTATGCAGTCATCTTTCCTAGCAGATGAGCTGTTGTGACCGTACACAGGTAGTGTTTATTTCCAGTAACCAGACTGTGTCAACAGAGTTGTCTTGAGATACACCGGGGAACAAATAGGGCCTTAGTGATATACTCTCTGAAAACAAGGGGATTTCAATTGTCTTGAACTTACTTACTGGAAAATCAAACCACTTTGGAGCCTTGTTAGCTCATGCTTACTGGACGTCAGCCTTCAAGATTGTCCTGTGATGCTCGGTCATATTGACTTTGAAAACCTGATGTGTTTTGCCACAGCCTACCGCCATATAGTACAAGCAGTGGACCTGTGGTTTCTTAAATGCCTTGATAGACATTCAGAATGTGTAAGGTGGCACGTATGAATTTGCGCTTTGATGTGCTTCCAAGCTACATCCTGCGTGGAAGTATAGCTCTGACATGCTCCAGTCCTGTATGTTACAATGGAGAACTCTGCTAGCTCCCTCTTGCAGTCCTTCTCTCTGCCTCTCCAGGAATGCACATGCTTGTTGCAGTGGTGGTGAGAAGGTGATCATAGTAGATCACAGTTTATCACAGAAACCTTTTCAGGTATATGCCATCTTTTTTTTTCTTGCAGTCAAAAAACTGAAATTGTATTCATTTAGCAGAGATATTACTGCACTATTTTTAAAATTGGAAGTGACTTAGGGGTGACTCTTCTGTGCCACATAGCTGAATTTCACAAAATAGTACAATTAAAAAATATGTACTACTTGGTTTTAATTCTTATAATTTGGTTTGCCTGGATATTCAGGATTTCAGAAATTTCAAGAAAACATTAAGCATTGCTGTTCAACTGTTGACATATCTGTGTACTTTTTATTATGTTTTTATTACTGACACCCAAAGTAGTCCTGCAAAGTTGTGTGATAGGCATGAGGAGCACAATGTTTTCATAATGTGGTAGTGTCTGCCTGTGCTGGAGTTGTCAGAAACTACCTCATTTGGGAATGCTGACGACTAGTTTTCAGCTCAGCCTTTTCCTTCTGTTCCTCCACTTCTGGTGTCTCATAGATGGCTCTCAGATCACCTTCCAGTGTGTTTTAGCACATGAAGTCAGCCTGCCATAGGGAATAAAACATAATTTTCCTCACATGATTTTTTCCATGTTAACATTCCCACTAGCGCAGAAGTATTGCCTTGGTGCCTAAGTGATAAAGCATATCACTGTGAATTTCCCAGAGCCCTTGAAATCTGCTTTCCAGCTTCTAGTCTTGGTCCCGTATTTGGGAGCTCACTCACAAGGCATTGCTCAGCCCTGTTGCCAGCCTCAGGATAAGTAAGGACAGGAGCTTAAGAGTCAGGCAGGCCTACACTATCAGAGCAGACTGGAGACTACTTAATTCATCTGCCGTAGTTTCACTGTAGCCTGTATTTGGGGCCCTCACTTGCTGTCCATCAGGCAGCCCTGCAGTGGTTTGAGGTGGCTTCTTGCATCGCCTGCTGTCCATCCCGTCACCTCGCAGAGCTAGCTGATGGAAAGATGTGTGCCTCCACCTCAGCCCTCCCAGTTTGTGGCCGCCGTGCAGGGCATGGTCTACGCTGGGACATGCGTTGGTGGCTGCCAGCCGTGCTGAGTGGGGTAACCTCTGGCTGGGGTGCGGAAGGATGGACAGCGGGCTGCAGTCCCGCTTACAGCAACTGCACCAAGGTTTGCCAGAGCTCATCTGCTAGAGCCTGCCCTGGCAGCTTGAAGGCTTCTTTAAAATATAAATGGATATGACTTTTTAGTTAGCTTGTTTGTTTTTTTAAATTAAAAAAAAACAAAACAAGACAAAAGAAAACAAACCCAAAAAACAGAAACCAAAAAAAAAAAGCTTTGACTGGCAATACAGGACAATAAAGAGAAGTCATATGGAGGAATATCAAAGTGGTAATTAGAGCAATGCGAGATGACTGAGGTTTAAAATTGTGGGTCTAAACTGACCTTTTGTTTCCTGAAAGACTGTGCGAACTGGGAGCTCTGGCCTTTTCCATAGATGGGGGTGCGGGAGAAGGCTGAGTGTGTGGGTTGGTGCGATGAGCCTGCGCCAGCATGCTGGTGCCAGCGTGGTGTCCAAGAAAGACAGCTGCCAGACGTCCTTTTCTGTCCTGCACCTTGGTCACGTTAAGGGTGCTCCACTATACAGCAGTCTGCTATTTGCTTATTGCACAGCGCATTCTCCGGGCACAGCCATCCGAGACTTGGCTTTCATTAAGGTATGAGCGTTATCAGAACAGTTTTAGTTGGCTGGTTTGCACCCTGGGGACAAGTCATGGTCGTCCCAGGTACTTTCAACACCCTGTCTGCTGTTGCCATGTATGACAGTGTAAGTATCTGAATGAGTGAAGAGTTCTGTAAGAGCCATAAATTATTATATCAACATATGTGTCATCAGATTATTAAGTGTGAGAAGTCTTTTAGATGCTTGTGGCTGCCAGCATTAGTTGAAAAACTGCCAGAAATTGTAATTCCATGTGGATATAAAAATGTGTATTGCTCATGTGCACATTCCTCCGTAGGTGCTGGGAGCAAACCTTGTTACCATTGAAACAGTTGGAAGTGGGTTAGAACAGGTTTTAGCAACCCTGAAAACAATTGGTTTTTTTTCCTTTCTCAGTGTCCAGATGGCTTTCGTTTCCATGCTGTGAGGTGGGGGAGCGACAAAAAAAAGTTCAGTGCATGTAATGGTATGGTAAAATTTCCTGTTTTTCAGGGGAAGAAAAAGAAGAGGAAGAGAGAAAAGTTGCAGGAATCGGCATCAGGTAGGCCATGGCCAACTCTTAGTTACCATTCACCTCAGGTATATTTTAGAAACCAGGGCTTGCACTATTTAATTTTTACATCCTTTTCTCTAACACTTGCTTGTAATGGATGTTTTAAGATACTTCACTTTGAATGCAAGCTTGTGAAAATGCACACAATAAACGTCTCCTTTCCCTTACGCCTTTCCATGCAGCAGTCCTGACGGCATCAACTCTTTGGCTGAACTTTTGCATTGCTGCAATCACTGTCCTGCTTTACCTTTGCTTTTCTTCTCAGTCAATGTTTTAGCATCCTTAGGCTTAATTATGTCTCAAATACTGTGTGGGATTTTTGGACACTGGAAACTTTGCACTGACCTCTTTGTAGCCACTGTATTTTTTATCGCTGTATTTTACATTTCTGTGTACACTAACAGCTGCCTAGTAGGTTGGCTAAAAGCATCAGTGAGGTCTCCTCTTTGCCTGTAAAATATATACAAAGAAACACCCTGTTTTCCCCAACAAAAATGGCTGGTATAAGAACCATAAAAAAACCAAACAACAAAACCAAAACCACACCAAAAAATCCATGTAATATTGTAGCAAACAAACTTATTTGGAATGTGCAAAAACTCTGTAACAGAAATTTGTTAAAGGAAAACAATCTTCTACAGGTACAGGCCCCAGAATGACAGCTGCCTACATCTGAAGCATGGTAAGAACATCTCTAAAGCTTTCCTGATGATAAAACTGAATTGTAAAATAAGCTTTCTTATAAATTTTATGCAATAATATGAATTTAGCAAAAATTGCAGAAGTATCATATCCCAAAGCTAATGTTACTTTGACTACTGATGGTTTTTATACCGGCTATCTATTAGGTGTTCACCATTTCACTTCTCAATCTTAATATTTTCAAATTGACCATACCTCACTGACTCGCTGCAAGTCTGCCTGTGAAGCACAGGGATGGGTTGTTTATTAAGTTTGTTAAACCCTCCCAGCCAGCAGACACACAGTTCATAAGAGCAGGTTAGACGCTGGCTTCAGAGTACATGTTAAGTGCTGACATCTACAAGATGCTGGCTGGCTGGGTACACTTTTTAAAAATTTATTCACCTGTATACTAACAAAAACATCTGCTAAGAAAATGGGACTGTGTTTCAGTTATATCAAGAATTTCTCCCTCAGCTGTACAGTGGTGTTTCACATGTGGTGCAGGTTGGTTTTTTTGTTGTTGTATTTCCAGCGTGTGTTTTCTCTCTTTGTATCGCATCATCTGCACTGAAGGTGGAATGACTAGTGATTACACCCATCCAGTAACACCTTCTAGTCGGGTTGTGAGTGCACACAGTACCACAGCGAGATCCTCATTTCTCGGTGTTTGCGTTGGAAGGCTGGCTCTTCTCTTCCTCTGTGTGATACATTTTCTAGTAGGAATGGCATTCGTTTGACATAATAGTCTGTTAGACACTGTCTAACCCAGTCTTAACCCAGACTGCTCTTGGGAGATCCCTGAGAATTCCAGGAACTGTCAAAAAAAATAACACTTTCTAAACTCATCTATGCATTATAACAGAAATGGGCTTTTTATCCCCTCTCCCTCCGCCTTGTTTGGCCACGTGATCCCCTTGGCACTCAGAGTGGTCAGCAAAGCGGCCTCCTGTCGGCCCTCTGCTCTGCTTGGACTTTCAGCCGGAGGCGGCCAAGTTAAGTTTGCTGTGTGCAGTGTCAGTCACCAGTCGGTCAGCATGATTCAAGCCTCTTCTGTAGTTACGCCATTATGCTGGTTAGTCTCAACTTGGTTGGGTTTAAGACTTTGGCTTTTTGTTTTGTTTTGTTTTGTTTTTTAAACTGAAGTAAAGTAAAAAGGTAAAATGCGTGCTCTTTCTTTCTTTCTGCTAAGCAATGTTTTTCAGGCAAGCAGACAGTCTTGCCCTTTGCAATATGCCTGAGTCATGCTGATTTTAGATGTGGATTGCAGCATTTGGGTTCTGTAGCCTACACAACAAATGTAGCTGTAAAGTATTGTTAGTTACAGCGACTGCCATAAGTATTATACCTACTAAAAAAAAAAAAAAGTGCTTTAACCTTGAATTTTAAAATTTATATTTCAGTTTAGTTGCCCAGGTCCATGATTGTTGTATTTTTCCCTTTGATGTTAACACAGTACCAGTAGGCAAAACACACATAATTTTATCTGAATTGACACAGAGCACTCAGTTAGGATCGGAATACAACTAAGGTTCAAGTGACAGTCAAAAACTGATATTTGGTTTCTTGGATGCCTTACAGTCTAAGGATGACTGCCTTGCCTACCCTGAATTACTTCTGTTGGCTTTTCTCTGTTTGCATTTTCCATAGCAGAGGATGAGTTGAAGTAGAAGAGGATGAATGTTCTGAGTATGTGGGTTTTCTCTTTCCCTTTTACCTCCACACCTATTCCTTCCTTCCTTCCCCTTAAGCTCTGTAACAGTGTGGAAACTGTTGGTAATACCTGCCTCTCCGTCCTCGTGCAATTTATAACATGGAGTATGAGAACAGTAGGTATCTTCTTCCACTGAAGGGGGAATGTGCTGTTGACTCCATATATGCGCATCTAGGCAGCCTCACTAAATGTTGCGTGCTGAGTGAATGCTCTCCGCTGGAGACGTACAGATGTGCTCTAGCTGGAAGTAAATGCGCAGAATGATTTAGGGAACCTGAATCAGACAGACTTCAAAGTAAACTTCTGAAGGTTAAGACTCTTGCCCTTTGCAAGCCTAATCCAAAGAATGTTTTGCCCACAAGCGTAATATCTTACCAGGCCCACAGCAGAGCTGTTGTAGTCTTTACTGGATGGAGATAATAAGTTTGGGAATGCCTTTCAGTGAGTGCCGCAAAGAGCTCTTGAAGACAGGAAAACACTAGCTTTCTTACTTGTATGGATGGTGCAAGGAAGAGGGGGAAGGAGGGTGGGAGGTCTGGGAAGGAGACAAGCATTCTGTTATCTGAGAAGAATCAGAAATGAGTAGGTGGCAAGACCAAAGAAAGAATCTTGAGATCAGCACAAAGGAGATCAGCCAGGGCTGTAATTACGGTGATGTAAGTGAGAAGGATGAAATGGTGGGAGGGTTGTGTGGTGGGATGTTCAGAGGAAAGTAACGGAAGAGACATGCAAACAGAAATGATTTAAGATACTGCGAAAGTTTTGGGCGTGGATTTTTTTTTTTTGGTCTATGAACACTTCAGCACACAACTGAGTTTTAAGGTGGACCTCTAACCTGCTTTTTGGCTTGGACATCATTTGAGTGGTGAAGTCGAGGTGGTAACGTTAAGTTGCTCTTCTTCCTGGGGTTGTAGACAGCAGCAGGCTTCTTATGGCTTCACTGCTTAGGGCTTAGCTGAGTTCTGCAATCTCCTCCAGCCTGACGAATTGCCAATTAAAAGCACTTTTAATATTAGAGTGCTTTAGGAATACTGCGACCTAGTCTTCGAGTCTTTGGTGAAGTGTCCCGGGGTACTCCAAAGCATGTTGCCATTCTTTAAGAGCTGTGGAACTGTCCCCAAGCAGGATTTTGTTTCCAGTTGAGAGGGCCCAAGACAATGTTTGGAATAACTTTTATTTGTTGAAGAAATAACTTGTATTTATTCTATCCTTTTGAAATCAACTGAGAGTGGCACAAGACCTGATAATGCTAAAAATGAGTTTGCAAGAGGCTGGGAGGGAAGGGGAAATGAGGAAAGCTAAGATTGAGGACAATGTAGAGATTGTCTGAGCACCTTTCAGAAAGGTGGGTGTTTTCTTGTGACTTTAAGCACAACCTTCTAGAAGACTTTAAGTGAGAGCAAATGTTGGAAGTGGAAATTCCTGATGGCCTATCCGATAATGACTTTTGGAAGGAAATAGGAGGGTACTAATGAAAATGCCTCCTGGTTGTTCCACAACATGGAAATAGTTAACTGCTTGTGACTTGCTATGTACAGTAATTGTAAAAAGCACATCATTTGACATATGGCAGGATGCAATTGGGAAGTCCTCACAAGCTACATAATTTAACATTGTGTTTTGGCATACGTTCAAGGGCTAAAAAGAGTGATGGAGGAGCTTAACAAACATTTGAAAACCTGTGAGAAGTGTGTTTGTGGCTTGCAAAATGCCATGACAATTAGCATTTAGATTAGCAAAGCTTTTAAAAATGAGAAAACTTGACTAATACTGATTTACAATCAGAAGCACTTAAAAGGATCAGATGTAAGACTGTTTAAACAATGAATTATCTATAACGTTTCAAACTTCCTATGTGGAAATTAGAGTCAAATTTTGGTGCAGAAGTGATTTTTGGATAGTGTTGTAACAAACAATTTATGACCGGGTTATCTTTTCCTTATTACTTAGAAATAAAATGGAGTGAGGCTGTGAAAGCAGACTATAAAGTAGACCAATCTACAGCCAGAATACTGTGGAAAAGAACTGTCTGATGACTGTGGTCATGGTTGACCGTGGGTTTCTGGCCAGCATCCTAGAAAGGAGATGCAAAGAGGATGTGGTACCTTGTTTTTTTGAGGCACATGTTTTCTAACCTGGCTTGTCCAGTGCTCTTGAAATTGCTGCTGGAGTAGTTGAAAATGAAACAAACGCTCCACCCCTTTCCATACCCCTTCACTGCTCAGAAGCTTTAAAGAGAGCCTGGAGGATTTGCACCTCCAGAAGGAGAAGTTAGTGTGTGTGAGAATTTGTGTGGTGATGGTGGTGCAGAGGCATGTCCTGATCTGCTTTAAAAAAAAAGTTTCCTGTGTGTCCCATGTTTCCCTGTTCCCTGCTTTGCCGATGAATGGTGGCCTTCAGCATAGGTGAGAGAGGCAGAATGAACAGCAGAGAATTTGCTGGGCTGAAACATTTATACGATTGAATACTTTGGTTAACTTCAGCCTTTTTCAGGTAGGCATAGAAATTTCCAAAGAAAAGTATAGCCCTCAAACAGATCCCTCCTGCAGCTTAATTCTGAACTGACATTGATCTTGCTGGGGTGAAAGATAGAAAACCTCCTCTCTTTCAGACTCTCTGACATCAAGAAAAACGTCAAAAGAGCAAACCTGAAGAAAAGCCACCTCCCGTTTAGGTGGCAGGTACAGAAGGGCACTGACACCTGCTGGGAGAGACGCGGCAGAGCAGACCGAGTTCCCCGTTTTCCTTTACCACCCTGGCGGAGGAGCCTTATGAAGTGCAGGAAGGAAGGAAGGAAGGGTATAAAAGCTATTTTAGGTGCAATCAGAGACTGTGGGAGGGATAAGGGTAAGTCAGGGTGGGGGCCAAGCGTAGATTTTTAAAGAACAAAAAAAACCCCAGCAGAACACACTCAACTAGACAATCGGCATAGATACGGGATTAGAGAAACAAGAAAATTTTTTTAAGTATTTACAAAACAGTTTTTTCTGTTTGGATGCATTTCTGTATCAAATGGTGTAGCACAGTCAGCTGTGAAGCTGACCTTCAGCATTTCGTGTTTTAAACTGACAGTGACAAAGGGCAGAAGCAGATAGTTCGGCAGGTGAATGTCCAGAACCTGCTTATTTTGTCAGAGATGCTCAAGTCGCAGATGCCGCTGTGAAGTTAGAGATGCCTAATGAAGTCTGAACTCGGCCACATTTACAAGTGATTAAAAAAACTCCATGTCATTTCACTTGTGAGGTGTTAGCAGTAGGCAGCTTGGGCTAGAATGAAGGAACAGTGGGATGACTATTGTTCTAACTCTTCCTGTGGGATAGGGTGGGGACGGGGAGTTGACGGCTGGTGCACCATTCTTCTCTGGATGAGAACGGTGTATTTTAGTGGATTCAGTAAACTCGCCACCAGATTGAGAATTCTAAGGTCATGAGAAAAAACTCTGTAGAAACAAACCCTTTCATAAAGAAAACGTAAGATTTTGAAATGTGGTTTCATTCCCGTTTGGAAGAAAACCTCAGCATTTTAGTGTTCATCTCAGGTCTGTATTGCATTTTCATTTTTTTAGAGTATTTACATGAAACATTTCAAAATGAGAAATTGATACTGTATTCCTGAACAGCTAGAAAGCAAGTTGTTACAACATTGTCAAAGTCTTTCCCATTTGTTTCTGGAGACTAAGCTTGGGTGAAATCCATCCTCTAATTTCAACAGAATTGTAGTCCAATGCAATTGTGTCAAAGCTTAGCAAACTCTAGCACTGAGTTTTGTTTCTGTCTGCCTCTAATTTTGAGAGATTATGATTGGATTGAAGAGGTCTTCTGATACACATGAATGTAAAACCAGCCATCCTGAAGACGAAAACAACCAAAACGCTTAAATTTGATGTCGCAAAAGTTACTGCTAATAGAGTCACCCTTCTCATACCAGTCAGTTCCTTAATCCTCTACTTTTAAGACTTTCTATGCAAGTCATCTTTTAAATATCTGATCCTTTACCCGCTTGTAAAGGCTGTAACATATAAGTAATTTTGAAAGTGTGCAAACTGGAAAGCTGTACGAGGAAGGAAGCTCACAGCAGGGCCAGCTGAAGCACCACTCTCTGGCCAGTTAAATGTGAGACTGGCAGCCAGTTAGACAGTATGGGTTTTAGTCTGACCTTTCAGGACACCAGCTTTCTGCTGTTGGTTCCAGCGGTAGGAGCAGATGTTGGAAGCATTTGTGCGGTGAAGGTGTCGTTGGCACAGGGGGGTAGTGTGTGAGCAGGGTTAGATGCAACTGAGGGAAATGGTACCAGCAACCGTCTCTCTGAATTTATGTTCACAGGCATCAGTAGACTGGAATCAGGGGGTAAGAGAACTAAGGAGGCTTAACTGAGCAGAGAGACATAATTTCTGAATCACAGAATCGCAGAACGGTAGGGGTTGGAAGGGACCTCGAGAGATCATCTTGTCCAACCCCCCTGCGTGAGCAGGCACACCCAGAGCAGGGGGCACAGGACCGCGTCCAGGTGGGGTTTGAATGTCTCCAGGGAAGGAGACTCCACAGCCTCTCTGGGCAGCCTGGGCCACTGCTCTGGCACCTGCACAGGGAAGAAGTTTTTCCTCATATTTAAGTGGAACTTCCTGTGTTCCAGCTTGTGCCCATTGCCCCTTGTCCTGTCATTGAAGAGTCCAGTCCCAACCTCCTGACACCCACCCTTTAGGTAC
>VZTV01071238.1:0-37562 GCA_013400875.1 Anhinga rufa | reverse complement strand
CACAGCCGGTCTCCCCGCCCCGGGGGCCGCTGCCACCCACAGCCTCCTCCCGAGCGCCGTCGGGGAGGAGGGGGCCGCGGGGCGAGCGGGGCCGGGGCTCGGCCGGCCGCTGCCGGTAACGGGAGCCGTGGCTGCCGCTGCCCGCGGAGCCCGGCACAGGCGCCCCCCAGGCCGGGGGCAGAGCCCGCCCTGCCGCTCCCACCTGCAGACCCGGAGGTGCTCGGCTCCGGGTCCCTTGGGCGCAGCCTGGAGGGGAGCCGAGGGCTCTCCCAGCACTCACTTGCGTGTCCCTTCTCATGAATAAACATGGGCAGAGCTTTTGGATAAACCATCTGCGAGGTGCTCTCCTGTTGTGCCCCAGGTTGTGCTGGCGGAAGGGATGCAAACACCTGGGTTTGGACGTAGTTCGGTACCGATGCAGTAGCTCCTCCAAAGTTACGTTTGCGCCTCACCGGCCAACTCTTCGTGATGGGCAAGGACGGCGAGAACCGATGGAAGAAGAAAAAGCAGTAGTGGTTTATGGGAGAACAGTTTGTTTAATGTAACATACCGATTGTAATCAACAGCTCACATGATACTGCAATGTATCTTCATGTTCCATATAAATAATAGACTTAAATTATAGGTCATTATCTCTTCCTGCTTATGTGTAATGATATTAAAGCACTGTCTACTGGCAGAAGCAGTGCAGTTGCTGGAAATCAGTTTTGGTTTGGCTTGACTATAGAAGATGTATAATTTATCAGAAGAGAGACCCAAATTAGCTGTTCTTTCAGCTCTGATGTTGCATGAATGCAGTTAACTGTTGAGGGGGTCACTCCACACCGTTTTGACCTGCATCATCATAACCTCTGAA
Organism: Anhinga rufa; assembly: GCA_013400875.1. NCBI lineage: Eukaryota > Metazoa > Chordata > Aves > Suliformes > Anhingidae > Anhinga > Anhinga rufa. The sequence goes on along the minus strand of VZTV01071238.1, from coordinate 36,706 downwards.
ATTCAGGTTTTGAGTACAGCCAGGGCTCTTGATTCCAGGTTCAGCTGCCCTTGGGTTTTGACAGTCTCTGATTACAGTGTAATTCTACATTTCTGACTCCTGGCTCTGTCTCTGTCTCTTTCAGTTCTGTGTGTTAGCATGGATGGCCTGCATCTGATCTCCTGTCGCTCAAAACTGTAGTGATTCAACCAGGCATTTTTTGGAGAAGGAATAGAAGAGAAATCTGTTCTTAAAAAGAATAGCATGTTTTTCATTTTGCCTCTCATTCGTTTGTGTAAGAAGGAGTTAAACTCATTTCCCTTTCTGGAATTTAAAATGCATTTATACAGATGCATGCAACCTTCTCTAAAATTCCTATAGTCCTGTAGGAGAATGTCATCCTACGGGGCAAATTCCTTTGAATAACATTATGTTCATGAAAAAAACCACCTGTTCCCCTCCTACTATACAAGAGGAATTTTGAGAGATGTATTAGTTGTCACCTTGCTTGCACTAATAAATAGGGGTTTAAGAAGTTTTATGCTTGGTGTGGGCTATTACAGGGGAGAAAAGGCATTTGTTCTAAGGTGCTGCTCCAAAGCAAGTGATAGTATCTATCACTTACAGTATATATGATTTGTAACACATAGTTCTCACATTATCTTCTGGAGATGAAAAACATTTTACAGATGGTGAGTCTGATACTTGGGAGAGTGTGATTTTTGTCACTCAGGAGCTCAGTGGCGAAGCATGTTGCCTCTCTTCAGGATAGTTTCTTGTAAAATGGCAGCATATGCTCTATGTTCCTATGTAGTAATTAAACTTGCTCCTGCTTCATGATTCAAAATTCATTCTCTCCTCTCAAAACAATGGGATCTGAATCACCGCTAGTATCATTGCCTGTCAGCTGCAGAATCAGTAACAGTTTTGATCTGCTAGAACGTCGTGAGTCTAGGATGAAGAACTAGCTGAGGATGATGCAGAGTTTCCAGCAGCACCAGCAGAGCTCCTGCGGGACCCTGGTAGGGGCAGGTGCTATGAAGCTGATGGTTTGCCTTATTCCAGAATGCTTCCGTTCAGTGGGGCATTTTATATATGTGAGGGCGCTCCCTGGTCTCTGGGCACCCCACGATAGGAATCCCAAGATTCATAGACTCAGGAGGGAGTATGTTGTAAGGAGAGGACGGGAGGCAGCAGCTAAATATTTGTAGATATGACCAACACATGAAAACACTGGCATGTCTACGTGCAGAGATGGAGACTGACCACCTTCTTCTGCTTGATGCATGAAGCCAGCCAAATATGAGGTCTTTCAGGTCTGGAAGGCAGATAGAGGCATTACTGTCATGATGTTTGTGAGCCGTCCTGCCCAGCAGCTGATGGAGGAGCCCAAGGACATGAGCTCAAGTGGTGATGACCACAAGAAACAGTACCGCTAGCAGCTGAGCAGCCTACCTGGTATTAAAGTTTCATACAGCCATCTGCTGTAGCAGTTTTCCATACTCTCTCTGCCTCCTTTTTTAAAAGCTAAAATTATTCATTTCTCTTGAAAAGTTCTTCGTTATGTCTTAGCTAAGCTATAGAGCACCACTGGTGTAACATACTATTTGAAGATGGCATATGCTGTTTCAGTCTGTTGCATCTTCCCTCTCTAGATTGGTAGTTCCACATCCAGGAAGGATCCAGGATGCCGGTTACCGGGAAGTATCTGCTCTCACAGGGGTGCTTTTGCAGTGGTATGATCCCACCGAGTTCAGGAGTTGTTCTAGGTGCATGTGCTGGGTGCAGAAGTAGCCTCAGGAACTGTATAGTCTGTCATGTAACTGATGGGTGACACTCTGGCATGCGTGGGGTTTTCAGCTTGTTCACAGGGAGACTAAAACTGACAGCCAGGCGTGAAATTTGCTAAACTGACTGGACATAGGGGAAAGAAAGGGATGGTTTTAAAAATGGAATTGCGTCTGGATATTTAGACATACACATACGATGATGGACTTTTATTTTCCCTTTCCATCAAGATCTGAGATTTTCCATTTTATTTTTTCAATGAAGGAAGCGATAGCTCAAAGCTGTCATAGGTAAGTGATGCTGAAAGCCAGGCACACTGCTTCCGTTCTCGACAGAGGTGATTTCAGAGAAGAGAAGCAAAGTGACAGTCTGATGGAGAAGAGGCGAAGGGAATGTACAGAGTGAATAAGCGCCAGGTGTGATGGTGCACAAACTGAGTTCCTCACTCCAGGTCTGTTTGGTTTCTAAATGCATTTCATAAACTGATATTCTTATGCTCTTTGTTCTGTTCGTATATTCTCCATAGTGAATTTCTCCACATACTGAAAGCGGAAAATGGAAGGCCTGCGCAGAATGTAGGAGCGCATCATCAAGCAGAGGAATGCTCAATAATTAATTTCCTGCCAGGGGATAGGTTTTTTTTCTCTTTCTTTCTTTCATTACAACACCAGCAGGAACATTTTGTTACAACACAAGAATATTTTAAAATCTTCCCTACTGGAAGCTTGATTTAGGATCATCAGAAATATATTCCCTTATGTGGCGAATTGCACTCACTAGAAGAGGCAACATCCTCAGCAGGAATTATTCTCTTTTAGATGATATTTTGGTCCTGTGCTTTGCAATACTCTGAATGTATATTTAGTAGGACGTATCTCTCCTTACATTCCTTGGAATGAAATATGTGGAGATGAATACTTGTTAAATCAGATGGTTTTGTCCATCTCTGGCAAATAAGTGCGGTTACCACCATTTTAAAATAATTAGGGTTTGAATGTTCATTTCATGTATATATATATATAAAAGAACACATGGGCTGGGGTGGTAGAAGTCTACCATTCTTCTATCAGAGGACCAGACAGGGAGCCCAAAGTCCTGCTACTTGTCATTTCGCTCCTCACTCAGGATTTGATCCAGAACCGACAGAAATCCATAGAAGTTCATTCCTTGATTTCAGTAGATTTAAATACATTACTGAGTCTCAAGCTTGCTCTGCTGAGGGTTGCATGGCCTTCAGACGTATTTGGAGGGCTACACAGGAATATACTATAGTGTTGTCAGAAATAATGCAAAAAAGAGTGCTGATAGGCTGAAAGAAAGAAACTGAGCAATACCAGCCCCACTGGCTCCCCATCCTTGCCCTAGTTTGTACCTTTAGGTGAATCACTTAGTCATAAACTCCCAGCGCTTTCTGATTTTGCTTGTCTTCCCGTTTGGATGCTTAAGACCTAGACTTTTATAAGCTTTAGACAGTGGTAACTATAGTTGTTACTGATATGAACCTCAGCTTTCTCTGAGAAAACAAGTCCCGAATTCTTATGTCTTAAGAGGTAATACGAGTCCTTCACAAATAATAGTTAATTGTCTCTGTCATTGAGAGTATCTACATATCTTTACTTTGGGGGGCTTACGCATCTCTGATGGACATCCAAAGGCAGGTGCTCGTAGTCAGTCAGGAGTTCTTGAAAATTTTCCTCTGTATTTTTGTTTATCCATTTCTGTATGAAACATAATTCCTATGGCTGTTGCACTGAACTACCGAGAGTAATTTTTTTTTTAATGACAAGTTACAGCAGCATTCAGCCTGTTTGCTATAGTTTGACATGCCTTTCAAACACATGGAAATCTTATAAATGGAAGGGAATCTTTTTTTAATGTATCCATTCGTTCTGACAAAAGTAAGGTACTGTAGCTGTTCATTACTTTAACTCTTCCATAACTTGTCCCCCTGTGCAGTGGGATCTCATTCTGCCTGTAGACATGTTCATTTCAGTGGAGCTCCTTGTAGATTAGGGGGACATTTGGAAAGATTAAATTGCCTGGAGAACCTTAGATGAAGCCCTGTAGAACCACAAAGTGATGCTATTCTATATAAGAGTGAAGTTGAAGAGGCTGAAAATAAAGGTTCAGGCATAAGAAAGCAAAGATAATGCTGGAAACCGAAGTCTTCTGGTGAGGATACTCTCCGTAAGGGCACTCTCATACCTGACAGTATTTGTCAGCAATGGAAGGAAGACTTACCTGCTCCAGATGTAGGAAACCCTGGCAGTGAAATAAAGGAGCAGTGAGAGGTAAGACAAAGTACAGATTGCATGTTTCAGCATGCAGTTTTAACAAGGTCAATGCCTAATTTCTCTAACAAATTAGAAGTCTGGGCTCTCTGTCCCATTGCATGGATGAAATTACACCAAATTCAAATCATGCCTAGTAGCTCTGCAGTCAAATGAACTCTTACATGTGCATATTAACACTTCATCCTAAAGAGACTGTGTTTGCCATCTAAGCATGGACCTGACTCGAGGCATGGGGTTGATCTGCTGTCACTCACCAGCATCACCTCTTTCCTTCCTTGGTGAGCTGTTCAAGCACTGAGCAGCCTTGGCGTTAGGAGAGCTGGTGCCGTCTCAGACCATATCACTTGCCTGAAGTTGAATGGCATTAGTTTAAAAATGGCAGTCTTCAAAACACTGTTTTAAAACTAAAGCAGATTTAAAAATACAATGTACTTCTCATAGTGTCTCCTGTTTGTTTTTTTGTTTTGTCCACTCAGCTTGGACAGAAATTCAAACAATTTTCTTTCTCCTGAAGACAATTTCAAGGTTATGTCACTTGTGTCCCGAAGTATTTCTAGCATTTACTTTGGAAATATTACAAAGGAATGACTTTGTTTCCTTTTTCCATTTTAAAGTCAGTTTTCTGTTGGACTAGAAGAAGCAACTTTGGGCATTTTGGCTTGTCAGTGTCCATTTAAACATTATTTGTTTATGTCTTGTGCTGTTTAAACTTACTGTTATTGCAGAATATTGTTAAGGGCGTATATCTAAAAGGGAAGAGCCAAAGGTTATCTGTCTTGTCATGTAGAAGTCAAAAGGTTCTCAAAATTATGTATTCAGAAGAAATTACCAGATAAGCAGTCACATCTGTGTCAGTGCGGGGCTGGTGAAGGGCATCACAGCACCTCTTAGTGTCTTTTTCTACATGTCTCTTTACCTGCTATTCTATTTTTATCTCTCACCAACCAGTTATATACAGGGACTGTAGGTGGAGGATTGCAGGATGGATTTTGCTTCATTATAATTGCTGCATATTTCTGTGCAAACAGCTGAGCTGTGTTTTAGCTGTAGTTTGAGGCTTTATAGCCACAAACACGAGTTTAAATCGGCATGTTCTAAGGAGGCTCATAACAGCAACGGCCTGCATGTCTACAGAGTGAATGCCCATGGACTTGTAACCTGCAAGCAGGGAGGATTTCTCCTAAAACCAGAAATCCCACTGAATCTGAAAAGATGTTATCAAAAATGCTTAAAAGGTAACACTCATCTCCGTGATATAGTGTATATAAGAAATAGTGTAATACTTTGAGGGATTCTGTTAATTATTTTCCACAAATTCAGACATATAGAAAACCATATTTTATGCTGTAGTACCTTGAAAGATACTTCTCATACATATCAGTGTAATTCAGATCTGGTGAATTCATGAACAATGAGTTACCCTATTTTTTATGCTTTCTGTGTTAGCATCTTTTGCTGTTTCTAGTCAGAAATGAGACCTTTTTAGATCAGTGTTGTTGCTTGCTTCATTATGAAAATTTTAATATTTTTCTCTTTTGGTGGTATAATTCTAGTTATTTACAAAAAAACCCCCACTCATTAAAGATGTGCCACAGGATTAAGTTCAAATAAAACATTTATATTGCAGTCCTTGTTGTCTTTAGTGCATGTATCCCTTTGAATCCTCATCCTATCCTAACTAAGACTGGGGATGAGTGCATTTTGCAGTGTCCCAAGCTGGCAAAGAAGCCTCTTCTCTTGTGCAGTGTCCATTACCAGGAAAAATGGCTGTTCAGTGGCGTGCTTCGATTTACACAGCAGCCAGACCCCAGCCCTGCAGTGCAGGTCCCACAGGCTGTGGTGCTGCCTTGCTCACTCTGGTGATGCTCCATCGGTCTGAGTCCATCCGGAGCCCTGCTACAGTCAGGGATGCTCTGCCCATACCCACCAAATGGCCCAGGTAGATCAGATAGTGGCGCCAGTGCCTTCACATGCACAGGGATTTTAAGTAGAAGACCAAATCTTGTCTGAAGGCAGTAAATCATATTCTAGTTGTCTGTACTGCTGGCTTTATGGCTTTTTCATCAACTAGACTTCTCAGTTTCCTGTTTCGTGTTTGGGTTGGGTTGGAGACTCTTGTAGTTACCTGGTTGTGCAACAAGTCTCAAGTGTCTAATTAACCTCCATCACGGTGGATGCCATGGTGCTCCTGTCCTTGTACTGGGACCCGCAGGGCAGGTGCTCCACGTTTTAGCCAGACTTACATGGAAGCTCAGATTTAGGACTTGCACCTGGGATTGTCCCGCAGGGGGACTGAAACTCTCTCAGGCAGTGGTTGTCCACAGTGGCACAGCAGTTCAGTCTCCTGGTTAACAAAGAGCCCTTAAAAGAAAGTATTTTATATGTTGCATCAGGAGAAGATGTTTACAGGGGAGAAAATGAACTTCAAATAAACTGCCTACATGCATTTTTTCCCTCCCCACCTAGCTTACCATAACTGTCAATGGTAACATGGCAGGTCTTACTCTTTTGGACCTGTCCCTCAGGAGAATTCGTTAGTACTTCTGAAACCTGTGAAAGGTCTCTGATGTGCACTAATCTCGCTAGTGCCTCATAACTCTCAAGTACTTACAGTAAGCTACATTTTTATTCTTCCAGCCTGTTTTTCCTATGTTTTCTTAAAGAAATCCAAATAACAGTGCAGTAAACCCCTTGATGATCAGGCACCCATGTGTTTTTCATATGTCATGAGAGCCGTATCACAGCCCTACCTGTCCATTTAATGGGATTCCAGCTGAAGCTCTTGAGTTGCTGCCAAAGCACAGGGACTGGTTGCCGGTGCACTTGCTGTCCTTCTGTTGTGCACTAATGGTCAGAAGTACTTTGCCATTCTTTGCGGAGAACCACCTAATGTGTATCAATAGGTGTTTTGCTTACGCAGTCAGAGTAGTTCACAACTAAGGGCTAATTATGCTTCTCTTGGCTCAGTGAAAAATGGGAAGGGCAAGAGAGTCCTGGCACCCTGACAAATGAGAGCAATGCCAGCGAAGATAACTTTGTTAAATACTGATCCTTCATATGACTGCATCTGGACATGTGATTAAAGCTTTCTGGCTCTTACTGATGTTCATGATAAACATGAACTGCAGTATTAACTCAATAAAGATACAGTATTTATAAATAACAATATGAAATGTCCAATTCAGACTTGTTGTCTCGGATGTATATAAGGAAAGAAACATAAATCTGGCTGGGCTGTTTGCCCAGGGAGAGTAACAAGGCAAACAGAAGTAGGCAAACGGGGAAGAGCTTGGTCCTCAGAAACCAAATGATAGCACAGGAGGGACTGCGGCCAGCACCTTCATGTGATAATTAATATTGGTGAATCATAAAAATCCTGCCCAAATGAGAAGACTCTCCCTTTTTGACAAGGTACTCAATAGGCCTACTCCTGGTACAAATCCTGAGCAGTTCCAGCAGTTACTGTTCAGAGTACCTGGGAAGCATTTGGTCCCTGTCCTTGTTCTCAGATTCCACACTGGGTAGGGGACTTCCCAGCCCTGATGATTAATGCCACTGAACAACATTTAGTTCCTGTTACTCTCAGAGGTTTTTTTGTCTTTATTTTTTTTAAAGATCTTCCTGGATACAGGACAAGGAGTGATTTGAAGTTATAGGGACTCCTGTGTGAGTTTTTCCATTTCTGCCCATTTTAAAGAAAAGTTTTTAAGGGACCTAGTGTTGGTTAAAAAGAACCAGCCTTCCTCCAGGAGTTAATAAGATATTGACCTTCGCTGAAAGAAGACGGAGTATGAATTTTTGCTGGCTAAGGTGCATTTCTTTTGAATGTGGATGTTCTTTTTGATGTATTCAATGTTGGTCTTTCAAAAGTTTAAAACATCATGTGTTTATCAGAAGTGTCAAAGAAGACAGGAGATTTAATTGTCTTCAAAAACTGTGTGTATCAAGAGGAAGCACTGTGTGTTAGTTGCTAATACAGCTAAGGGACTCTATAAAATCCTTCATCTGTAATGGTGTAGTTGACAGTATCCCTCACCATGAGCTTATTTTAATTTAAGGACTTGGAGGTCACGCCGGTGTGACTACTCTGAAGCCAGGAAGCGGTTGTGACCCTGGTGATGGTGGCCTGTGTCTGCAGAAGGGCAGCACATGCTTCCCGTCCAGTCCTTGACAACACAGAGAGGGGCTGTCCTGAGGTGCTGAGAGATCCAGATGTAGCCGCTGAGGTCTGGAAAGCTGATACCCATCTGCCTCTCAAGACTGTTTTGAAACTAATTAACACAGCCAGTTACATTCAGTTTTTGTTTCAGCTGGTCAGATCTTGGGTACCTTTCAAATCCTTGACTTCCTTTAATTTGGCAGGAAGAGTGTCTAAGCATTTTTTTGCTATCTATCCCACAGCTGGCTCTAGAGCAAATTTTTTTCATTTATATTGAGTCTTTCACTTTTATGCTGAGACTGATGATGAAAGCCAGTTGCAGACGTGGTCTGGATGCCTGCAGCAAGCTCAGATGAGACCCCTATGTTGCATCACTCGAGCCAGTAGGCAGCTTTGTCATTCAGGCACTTAATTATGAACCAAATGTTCACTTGACCTCTTACATTCTCATTTCACCAATGAAGCAAAACTTACGAAGAGTGACTGACTGCAGAGCTGTTGCAGTTTGGGCTCGATGAGTCAAAGTTTCCGCTCACTTATCACACTAATGATCGGTTTTGGAGCCTAAACACAGGCTGCGTCTCAGGAGCTGCATGGAAAACACAACTTAATGTGCTAACGTGATGTCCACGTGACAAAAAGACTGGCCTGAGCTGCCCACTTCATTTTGGCTTGCCGGTGCTGCTACACGTGTATGTTCTTGCATGCTGCATCCTTACAGAAGGATGGGACTGCTCTGGATGTGAAAGTAGCATTTAATGACTGTGGTATCACAGAGGGAGTTCAAGCTTGAGTTCTGGTACTCAGATAATATTGATGCGCATAGGCTTTCTTTCCCACTGCTTTGTGTTTGTCTTGACTAAAATTGAAATGTGTTAATCCATTCTAGCAGGGATTTATTTCCATTTCTTTAGTATTTCAGTGTCTCACAGTTTTGATGTGTTTCTCTAGATGACACCCCTATGTTAGGGTTGGGGATGAAAGGCACATGAAAGCCAGAGGATTTATTTTAAAGTTATCCAGACCGCCTAATGACATACTTTTCTGTGCGTGAACATGGAAAGTTTTGGTGGAGCAGGTCTTCTCTTTCCAATATGACTGTTGTAACTACCTGACCAAATTCCTCTCTTCACATCTTCTTTTTCTCTCCTTCACCATCCGACAGCAAAAGCTAACAATGTCATCTAACAATTCACACAAACTGTAATACACATATGCTGCCTTGTCTATTGTAAACTTTTACAACTTGATAATTCATATGAAGCTGCCAAGCCATCTTCCGTTGCCAGCATGTGGTGTTCCCATGTTTGGTGGCGGGTGGTTTTCTTCTGGGTTTGCTTGTGCTTGTTGGTGTTCTCTCCAGAGCACCCCAGGGGGTGTGAAGGCTAACTGAGTGCAATCAGATTTCATTTTGGCTTGGCTTAGGGGTTTTTTTAATGCAAGAGGAACAAAATGCTTGTGGAATGGAATTAACCTGATTTCTTCTACTTCTCCCTGTTTTTGAAGATGTATTTTTTTGAAGCCTCATGTTGATCATCTTTATGAGCCACTATTTTATCATATTGAGGTAAAAACTTTTTTTCTCCAAGTGCTTTGGAATTATTTCAGTCAAGATCCAAATCAGCTGTGTTCCCTCTGCCTCTTCTTACTGTGCTTTCGGTTCACTGAGTTTGTTCCAGGAGTTTTATTTGATTTGGTTTGAGTATGTGTTGCTAGAAAGGAGATAAAGTGGAGCTGGGGAAGGAAGAAAACTTGCTACTAGAAGCTCGAAGAGGGTAATTCATGGTGAACATCTCCAGGAACTATAATTTGTTTTCTTTTAGAAATGTATGCTAATAAAAGCTTTCCATTTGCATGCATAAATGAATCAGATTAAATTTTATCCCAGGCTGAACTTGCTGCCAAATCATACTCTTCAGTTCAGTTCTCAGTATCATCCAAATGTTATTTTAACAGAGAGCAGTGCTATATCCACTGTCCTGAAATCCTGTCTCCCTTGTACATGGGTCTGAAAGAGCTCGGAGGCGTAGAGAGGAAGGCCAAGGGAGAGCTTGCTTTGGGCACGGATGAGATGCATTAATCCTACATGAATATAGAGGAGATCTACCTAGAAGATGTCTGTCTGCCCTGGATTATTATAAAGATATGTTCTGCAAGAGAAGGAAGTCAGAGAATTAAAACAAACAAAATTAGAAATAGGAGAGCAATCAGATTCTGTTTTTCCTTTCTGCAAAGGTCATAGAGGAATGAGGCAATTAATTGCCTCACCTTGAAATGCGGTTTACAATGGAAGCTCTGCGATACCTGAGAGTGTAAGCCGCCTTGGCTTGAAGCCAGTTGCAGCCGGTGTCTTGTGGAGTTACAGCCTGATAAATAAGCCATTCAGACCTGCTCCTGGAAGACTCCTTTGCTTTGTTTTCTTTTCCCGGTTTCTCAAGCTCTTTGGTATTTGGCTGGTGATCTCCATCTAGGCTTGGCTTCATGGCATGAGCAGAGGAAAGCATTGCTGTTTAGTGTCATGATGCTTAGAGATGAGTTATTAATACATAAAGGAACAAATAGATGACAGGTGCTTTGCTGAGACCTTTCCCCCCACTTTTTCAATCTTCCCGCCCACTGGAGCATGGGAAGTGCTGAGACCTGATAACTCCTGAAATAGCCTCGAGTCTTCTCTGGGCAGGCCTCCCCACTGCTCATGGGCACAGACTTGCGATCAGCATGTGTGTAGGAGCTGATCCATTGCTTAAGGCTTCTTTGGGAACCCCAAAGAACAATAATATCCTGTTGACTAGGATTTTACTATTTATATCCATCAGCTGAGCAGCCGCCTCCTCTGCCTGCTCCCTAGTTACCAGTCTGTAAATCTCTTTGGACCACGTTGTCTGTTGCATGGTTGACAATATGATTTTTAATTTCAAGACAAATTTGCTTGAGACACTTAGAAGGGCAAATGCATTGATGAAGAAAGGCGTCAGCTTTTCTTGCTTTGTTAACCTGATAGCTTTTTGGACATCAGGCAAAGAGACTGGCAGGAAGCTAACCTAAAAATAAGGGGTGTCGTTAGAAAACAGTACAAACCTATAGCAATGCAAAGAGGAAAACAATTAGATCCCTTATAAATAGGTTTGTGGAGAAGTGCTGACATACACCCATCAGATTAAAGACTGAATCCTGACACCCACATACTCTTCCAGCAGTTTATTCCTTTTTTTTTTCTTTCTTTCTTTCTTTTTTTCCCCCATTTTTTTTCTGCAGCAGATTTTCAATCAACTTGAGTAGAAAAGGTGTCATCTTCTTCCAGAAAAACCCTTCCCTGGCTTAGAAACATAGGCAAAAACATGTCAAATTTAGACTGGAATTTTCTAAGCTGCTTTTTAAAGGTGAGCCTTTTAAGAGAGGCTGAACAATTTACTTCGAAGAGAAAAAATACAATCAAACCTGTGGGAGTCTGCTGGGGCGAAGTGAAAAGAAAGCAATTATTTCACTGTGAGCTTTTTATGAAGATTTTTGAGGCTCCTATCAGAAATGAAAGTGTGTTAATAATAGGACTTAGTTATAAAGTCCAATTGCTTTGGCTCTGATATGGATAAACCCTGTCACGGAGGGCGGGAGTTAAACCTGATCTGAATCAGAAGCAGCCACTGCTTCTAGTTCAAGCTATTTTTAACACTATGAACGTGGCTTATGTAGCTCCCTAGTTTTGCTTCGGTGCCATCCTGCATGCAGGTCTGTGGACATGCCTTCCAGAGACCAGGTCTTTTCTGAAGACCTTGCTGGTGTATCTACCAGGGAAGCACCATGTAGCTCTTGGCTTCCCAGTTCCTCCTTCTTTACATTTTGGGAATGTGATGGTCCTGTGTAGCTCCCCTCTCCTGTGCTTTTGCTCCCCAGCTCTGCCTTTTGAGGTTTTGTAGTGTGTGTACATCCTCCTTGTTAAACCACTGCAAGCAGAATACAGGGCATGTTCAGCAGTTAAAAGTGAACTGGGAATACTCAGAGAAACCAGTGTATTTTCTGAACCATTTTTTAATTATAGTGAAAGCTTTGTGCTTATAGAAAGTTTGGAGTATTTTTGGTACCATCTGGATACCTAAGCTTGGACAACAAATCACTTCTGACATAATGATGACAGTGTATAATACTGTGTTCTTCTAGCCCGTGTCATTAATGTGGAAGCACATGGATTTTCCTGCAAAATGTTGATTCACCATCTGTGCTAGTATTCTTTGTATGAAGTAAAAGACTAGCCTTTGTGTTGCAATTGCAACGAACCCATTCTGCTTTTAATGACTTCTCTTTCTTGGACCGAATGGGTAGGTTACAGAACAAAATAAAACGACACCAACCAGCACTTACTGCTAATGCTTATTTACCTTACTTCCAATGTGGAAGCTACCAAAATTTATTAAAGGTGGAACGCACAAGATTAAGTGACATTTTTCTGTTCTTCTCACTTTCCTTTTCCCATGCTTTGGCTTTCATTTGCTTATGTGGCCTTTAAACCCCTGGTCTTGGGGAAACTGTGAATTCCTTATATACCCCTTGTAGATGTCAAAACCTAAATCAGAGATTGTGTAAAGGACAGTGACATTGCTAGACTTAAAATGGTATAGGCAGATTTAAAATGGTATAGGTGAGAATTGCCCATTGAACGGGTTGCAGCTTGGTTTGAGTTGTGTTGCTCCTCAATTATAAAGTAGCTTAGAGGTTATTTACCTTCAGAGCTAGGCATTTAGAGTCGGGTCTAAGTCTGGGGGTCCTCGGCTTCATTGTACTTCTCCATTGATATCTGAAGTGCTCTTTAAATTCTTCTGCCTGCACTGTGAGGCCTTTTATTTACAGATTAAATAGTTAAGATTCTTATATAGAAGGTGTTGCAAAGCAGTCTGTCTCTTCAGCATCATGTGATTTGAAATATAACAAAAAGGATGTTTTACTTGCTCTGAAATTTTATTCCACTATCATATAATTGGTAGCTTCATTTTTACTACTGAGTTTCACAAGCCAGTGCTGATGGTTTCCAGATGAAACCAATCAAGCCCAGGGATCTTTAACCATCTTTTTCTTAATCTCTCTCTCAAGTCCTTCTGCTTTTTCATACTTTTGACCCTGAGAAATAGATGGAACATCTTTAAGTAAGTAAATAAGTATATTAGCAGTAAAAATTTAGTCTGCTTCAGTAAATTCATGAATGTAGTATGACAGCACAGTACAGTTAAGGGATGGATTTGGTTTTCTTGCATTTTCAGTAGTTTTACTTCTGCAACCTGATGGAGATAAGCTGCTTTATGGAAGATATTGATCTACATTTTATTATTGAGTTTTTAAGGTAGTTTTGATATATCAGTAAATAATACCGAAGGGAAAGAAAGGGCTTAAAAAGGGATTCTTTCTGACATGTTGTGAAAGAGATGCAGAGTATAAGTAAGTCGAGGGGTTACGCTTCTGTAAGGATGCTGCAGAGGAAGATGGTTACAACAGGACAGCAAGAGGAAGACTGCTGTGGAGGGGCTGGAGCTGGAGAAGCTGGTGGAGCAGGAAGGTGACTGATCACCGTGCTTTAGAGGCAAGTCCATCTCTCTTCAGAGACAGTGAATGACTCTGACTGGATTCAGCAGCAAATTGGAAACAGCAATAGCGAAGCCTTTCTTAGCTCCTGAGGCTAACTTCTGGTGGGGTCTAACAAAGTAGAAGCAGCACTGGCTGGCGGCGGTCGGCAGGATATTATCAGAGAATTGGCTGGAATAGCATTTTCTGAAACTAGAGAATGTGACTAGGAGAGCCTTGTACGTGTAGGTAGATAAAAGCCTATGATTCTGCCTGCTGGGATGAGAAAATCCAAGGGGGTTCACTGGGGATGTGGAAGAGGAGGTGCTATAGCATAGGAAGCTAGAAGATATTTTGATGCTTTGTTCATGATTTAGCTCCACCAAATTATGCACATGTGCAAAGCTCTGTAACTATATGCTGTTATGCTTGCCTTCATCCTCCCTACTTGTCATATTAATATCTTTGCCTGCAACTAGGATCTGATCTCGCACCCACTGCATTTTTTGCTGTTGAGCTTAGTGGGGCTACATCAGGCTGCTGCAGTGGAGGAGCCGCTCATCTCCGCTGTCTCACGGGCACAGAGTTGCATGCTAAGGCTCTGAGCACACTAGTGAGGGTCCTCCAAAGACTTCAGTATGGCTGCAGGCAGTTTATATAAATACATCTGCCTTCAGTCCAAAAACCTGAATATACAGAAATACATACCAGATTTAGATCCAGATCCCCTGGTCAGCCTGATATCCTGTGCAGTTGTCCTTGGTTGGCATGTTGTCAGGTGGGCCAGCAGCACATCTGTGTGACAGGGGTGATGTGGACGCCCCTAGGTGGATATCACAACAGCTTTATGTGTGTATTTGCCTAGGTGTAGGAGGCATTATTATGGCTTCTGGCCTACTTCTCAGCAAAGCAATTAGCAAGTCCGAAAGGTCTTGCCTCAAGGCTCTTATAAGCCATGAATTATACATTTAATTCTGTATCCTGCCTTCCATTTCTCTAACACACTCTTTCAGAAGATTGTGTAATGTCTTATTTTCCCCTCACATAAAAATTCAAGAGCCTGGTGCCCATAGCAGGGGCATAGGAAAGCCTGTTAATCATCTCTTTGCAACATACAACTTTTTTTTTCCCCCCAGGAGGTGTTTAGTAAAGAAAATGTTTGTTGCCAGACAATAATATCATAAGGCTATTCAGTACCTTCCCTGACAAGAGTCCTGAGAGCAATAGCAATCTGCTGGGCATTCAGCAGCAGTAGCTGCTGACTACCTGATACTATTAAAACACAGATTTAGCATTTATTTACAGTACCATGGAGCAATGAACCTGGCCACTGCCACTCTGATATGATGTAGCTAAGGAATAATGTAGAGTGTGTCTACATGAGTACACTCAAAAGTTAATCCTAATTAACTTTCCTGAAAGTCCATTAACTAAAGCACTCTGCTTGCCAGCATGATTGTTCCTCTGCAGAACGACAGTGGCTCTGCTTTAGCTGTTTATGGTTAAAATGAAATTAAGGATGCTTTTTTCCGGATGCTAGTGTTTTCCTTGAGACAAGCTCCCAGCTGTTGGTGGTTCGGGTCCATCGCTGCCTGTCTGAAGTCGACCAAAGTCCTGGCAGCGGAGGCAGATGCAGAGCAAGCAGTGAGGGTGGCAGAGGAAAGGACCCTGACCTCTGAGTTTGGACCATCGGGTCAAGCGTGTGCTTTGTACCAGGATCAATACATGTGGAGCTGGGCTCAGTCACAGCCGCCGGCACTGGAGGATGTGCTGGGGGAGGCAGGCAGAGGAGCAGTTTAGCTGGAAAGGCTGAATGCAGAGCCCTGTCCTGCCGGAGCGGTGGGGCTGAGGCTAATTTGTGTGTAATTCTGGCTTTTGCTTTTGTTGTCGCCTTGAGGCAGTGAAGGAGGAGTTGTGTGGTTACTCTAAACAAAAATAGGCTAGAAAATAAATTGAGTATTTCCCTGCATTTCTGTCTCAACAAGAACCTCACTGGGGACGCCTGAGCTCTTCTTAATAACAAGGATGCTTAAAAAGGGCCCAGATGTCTGTGTGTGTGTGGAGGTTTACTGTACAGTTGACAAGGCAGAGTTATATACCTTAATGTGCTTGTTTCCTAGAAGCAGTTTATTAGTCCTCTCCAGACTTCGGGTTGCTCCAGGGAAACTTCTGCTTCCCTAAACTCTCCTGGGTATCCCTACACTGCCCCATGGCTAGACATTACCCGCTCATCTGGCAATCTGTGGGATATAATTATTCCTCTAGCCTTGCAGAAAATGGTCTCCTAATTCAGTGCTGTGACAGTGAACGTGGAATGAAAAATGGCTTTCAGCCACTTCAGGAGCTTGCTGCTGCTGCCTCTCAGGAGTCCCCAAGGAATCCTGCGTGCCTGCAAGGGAGCCAGCTTGTCTCTCAGATCAGTTATTTGGGATACAGACCCACCCACACTAGCAATGGTAATTCTGGGCAGTGTCAGCTGGGAGGTAATTTGGTCCCAAGGCCCATCGTTTTGCTGCTGGGGATTCTCCGCAGATGCCAGGATTGCAGCATGTGAGGGTGGAAAAACTTGCAGATCCAATACCCACGCTGACAAAATTATACAAGCTTTGTTTCCAGTACTGGTGTTCCCGTGCTTTCTTTGCCCCTCTGCACTGAAAATCTTGTTCAGTTACAAAAGTCGATTATAAACTGAGGCTGCAATCTCTGACAATTTAATTGTTGGGATGAGAAATATTTGGGTAGTGAAGTTGCTGCCATGATACAAGCAAGGCAGGGTTTGTAGGGAGAGGTAATGTCTTTTATTAGGCTGGCTGATGAGTTGCTTTGTTTTTCCAACTCCTGTTTGTTGTCCTAATAAAAGCTACTACCTCACCTCAGACTTTTTTTTGTGGCATGCTTATCTGAGTAATAGAAATCAATGAAGTTAGCCTAGTGCAAGTGGTCATGTTTCCAGACTGCAAACTATGAAACAAACAAATGCAAGGTTAATTTGTATAAATCCAGATTATTTATTGCCTTGCATATGTTGCTTTTGTTCTTTAATTTGACACCATTGAGAAAAAAGTATGTTCTTTCATTTATACAGAGTAATCTCTTGAAGATACATCATTGGTTCAATAGCATGACTACAAATAAATAAGATCACAGTAGTGACTGACTGAGAATGACAAGTAACCAGAAAGCATAGCCAGGGCCTAACCTGACTGCAGTTGCAAAATGTGAAATTTTGGCCTTGATAGGTAGCAAATGCATGGATTAAAGTAAAATGGTAGGCAGGAGAACATTGTTTAGCTATGTTACCATAACCTGAGCTTTCCAGGGTCTGCCTGGTCCCTGAACAAAGTCACCCAGCAGTGTTTCATGGTAAAAAGCAATGCATAAAATGTGCCTATCCAGTTTGCAGTCTTGTTAGTAATTCCAGCATGTATAATGTATCAAAACAAGAAGTTTCATTGCTTGAAATTTAAATATTACAAATCATACATACATTTTCCCTAGCTTATTTGACTGTGTAGGGCAAGGCCTATTTGAAGTTCATCCTACTTTAGTTTATTTATGCATGGAAAGCACTTGAGGAGCACTCCAGGGAGGGGGTACGGGCAAAGACTGGGAGATGCTTGAGTGTTTCCCAAGCCCTCACCAAGGCTGTTGTTGATGTTGTTCCAGGATCAGATGTTCCCGGGAGCAGCCACAGCATTGAATTCACCTTTTCTGTTCTTGCAATGACTAGCAGAGCAAAGTGGAAATGTGCTTTAATTTACTAAAGCAAGATTTCAATGTACTAATGAAAGAGGCAGGTTTGGGAGAGCGTTGGTATAAACAGTAGGGAGGTTGTTTGGACTGCTCGCTTCAAAATTATTTTGGCAAATGTTTCCTTGATGAAAATACAGTCCACTCCTATCTCCAGTCACCGTAATTGCTGGTATTTTTACCAGCACATATATACAACACCACACGTAAGTGCTGGTATTACATGCCTGGAAGGTCCCTCCTGTTGATTTAGTCCTCAGTAAAGCTGTGCATTTCTCATAGCTGTGACTCTTAATGGCAAACACCTTGAGTTGTGGCACTTCCAGCAGTGACTGGATGCGATTCCTGAACCTAGCTGTCCTGCCTCATAAGACCCCCAAGACTCTTTGTTACAATTTTGGCTTAATGGGTGGCATTTCTCTCCCTTAAGCCCTAGCTGAGTGGAAGTTGGATCCCCTCAGCTAATCATGCATTAAAAGCAGTGTGGCCAGCAGGTCGAGGGAGGTCATCCTGCCCCTCTGCTCTGCCCTGGGGAGGCCGCGTTTGGAGTGTTGTGTCCAGTTCTGGGCCCCCCCGTTCAAGAAGGACAGGGAGCTGCTGGAGCAAGTCCAGCGGAGAGCCACAAGGATGATCAGGGGACTGGAGCATCTCCCTTATGAGGAAAGGCTGAGAGACCTGGGTTTGTTCAGCCTGGAAAAGAGAAGACTGAGGGGGATCTTATCAATGCTTATAAGTATCTGAAGGGCGTGTGTGAGGAGGATGGGATTGGAGTCTTCTCAGTGGTGTCCGACGACAGGACAAGGGGCAACGGGCACAAGTTGGAATACAAGAAGTTCCACTTAAATATGAGGAAAATCTTTCCTGTGCGGGTGCCAGAGCAGCGGCCCAGGCTGCCCAGAGAGGCTGTGGAGTCTCCTTCCCTGGAGACATTCAAACCCCACCTGGACGCGGTCCTGTGCCCCCTGCTCTGGGTGTGCTGCTCACGCAGGGGGGCTGGACAAGGTGATCTCTGGAGGTCCCTTCCAACCCCTACCGTTCTGTGATTCTGTGATTCCTCTGGAGCCATGATTTTTCCCTATCTTTAATGGTTGTTTGCAGTACATGAGAATGTGAAATGCTAAATGCCGGGAAGAGGAAAGGACTCTCATTTGCTGTGAGAGAATTAGGCTCAATTTCTGCCTCCACTGTAACTCTGCAGACACAGAAAAAGATTTGGGGCCAGCAATGTAAACACTGCAAACTACAGTGTAAGCCCTGCTGCTACCGGGATGGCAGGAGCGGCGGGGGGAGGCAGAGGTCGCCCCGATTTCCTTTTGACAGAGTCAGCAAACACTAATCCTTCTCTGCCAAAGGGAAGTTGCCCCACTCGCTCCGGGGGAGCCCTCGGTCAGCCTGTGTTTATGCGCTGCACATGGTACAAGAGCAAATAAAAGAGCAGAGTGTTCTCAGCTGAGCCCCCGCCCGTCCTACATAAACGCCGCCTTGTTTAGGCAGCTTGGGTCGTCATTTTTACTTGATTTTGCCAGCACAAACTCCTTTCCTTTTTTTCCTGTGGTGTTTATAGAAGAGTGTGGTCCATCTATTAATTGCATGTGGTCCTCGCTTGCTGTGTCTGCCTTGGAAACCTCCAGGCTTGCATACCTGTGCTGCCCTGGGTGAAGACTGTGACATTACTAGCGAGAGTCAATTCTTCCCTGCCACTGCATGTTCTGAATTCAGCCTTATCTGCTTACCCACATTCCTTGTTTTCTTTCCTAATGCAGATTGAATATCAAGTGCTTATGCACAGGTGAGACTGTATTTGTTAGCATTGAGTCAGTCAGGTTAGTGCTGAATTAATGGGACAACTGACTGAAAAACACCTGGGTATGGTTGGGATGTTAATCTCTGGAGCAATGCAGGGTGCTCTGATTTACTTGGCAGAGATCCGTCATGTTTCATGTAGGCCCAAAGAGCATTTTGCTGTGGAAAAGAATAAACAACTCTACCAAATCTGAGTTTCTGTTAATCTGAAAAAAAAAAAAAACAAACAAAAACTTGTCAGGTGATTTCAGTTTTTGGTCTTTTTTCCATGTTGTTACTTTGTTCCCTTGGCATCTTCTTCCCCATCCCACCAGCCTGAAATCATAAAATATCATGAAATAACTTCTAACAAAATTGGGGCAATGATGGTTGCAAACCTGTCCTTGCAGAGCTCATTGCTTTTCATAGCAAAGCACGCAAGTGTGCAGCAGAAGGCAACTCTAGTCCTTCCTCACTGAAGAAAATCTTACCCAGGTGAAAGAGAGAATTTTAATGTACAGAAAAATAATACTCAAAACTTAACTTTGTTCTAGTGATGTTAACTGGTTTTAAACAACCATTGAAGTGATATTGCAAAAAACCCTGTGGAAAGCCCCCACGACACCCATCACATAGGTGTTAGCTCTTTTCAAGAGCCACCTGGCTATGGTCTCCCTGTCATTTCTACCGTAGCATGGTGTGCCACCTTGTACATGTGTAAACTATGTTGAACTTGTCTGGAAAGAGACTGGAGGTGCTTCAGGGTAGTAGCTTTGTGTGTGTACGTGTGTGTGTGTGGTTATGTAGTCTGGATCAAACTCTCTCTGATTTGAAGCTCTGCTAATAATTAACCCTCAGCTTGTAATAACTTTCCAGCATAATGATAACCACGCCGCTGGCTCTTGTCCGCAGGTTATGAGGTACGTACTACACAGCATATCCCTTCCACTCGTGTCTAAGAGCTGATGTCTGTGAATGTGAATGATGTGAAATCATCTAAATGAGTGACACTTTCCAGCCTCCTTTTCCAAATTCTGTTACTTTCTAGGTGGATCTCAGTTCATCTGTCCTTTGACCTGTTACGTCAGGCTTGGGGAACATTCTTCTTGCAGAGACTTCATTAAAGCTCTTGAGCACACACTGTGGGCTATGCTCATGTTTGTATTAGTGATGGTGCTTTTTCGTGTTAAACTGGTTTGACCATAAGCTGTGCGAGATTAAGTCCACATCTGTTTTATCTAGATCATTTTTTCCTACTTCCATGTTATGTGAGGGTCAGTAAGCAAAGCAGTAGTTGGGTCTCTGTGTTTCTAATCACTCTTTCTCTCTGACTCCTTGAGGAATGGGAGATGTAAACAGGTAGCAACCGTGTTTATTGCTGCCAATCACCGATGCTTTGGCAGCTCACATAGAAAACATTACTATGAGGTGCAGAAATTAACGAAATTTTCACTTAAAATATCATCTACTTTAAATATCATTGCTGTTTCTTGTTGGATGCTTATTTGCTTTGCCCGAGCTGCCTTCCCTCAACTGATTGTCATCAGAGCCAAAATCCTGGCACAGGCGATTCAGCTGCAGAACTGCATGATTGACTCTTGTCCTGGCGGCTGAAACTTGGCGAGGAGAAACTTTTCGTTGCAAACCAAAGGGAGCTCACACAGCCCTGGAAGGGGGAAGGGGAGCAGAAAACTCGCCTTCCCCCCGCTGCCTGCTGCCTGACCTGGTGCGGTGACCCCGCGTCTCGCTCCGCAGATGGGCTGTCCTGAATCTCCCAAGTACCCAATTTACGGCCTCTCCTTAAGTGCCTGTGCAAAGGAAGGGGAAAACTGAACTGTAGCTAATCCCATGTTTCTAAGCAACCAGGTAATTCTCTGCAGCCGATCCCTAAAGGGAAATTCCTGTTTTCCGCACCCCTGCTCAGCTGCGGCGGAGGACACCTTCCTCTCTGCAGTCTCCAGCTCCTGGGACCCGGGCACCCAGGGCAGTGGAGCCTGACGACGGTTACAGCTTTTCAGCATTTTTCCAAATGTCATGGGGGAGGGCGAGGAAGCTCAAAAAGGGAGCTTTGTTAACAGTTTGTAACAGGTATGGGGATGTTCATTGAAAAATCAGTAGAATAGAGGGAGTGTGAAAAGTTTAAATGTTTTACCCAGGGCTAAACTGAAAATCACAATCACAGTGGGGGCTTCCCTTGCTCCAAAAAGCATGAAAATACCTGAATAATGTATTGCAAATCCTGCTTACAGTGAAGCCTCTGTTTGTTGTGAAGTTTGGTGATAAAAATGACTGAATTCTGTTTTGAGTCTGTTTGAGCTCCTTGGAGTGACTATAAGGGACTAGCCTTTTATTAATAAAAGATTCCTGAACTTGAGACTGTAGAAATAAGAGTTAGAGTAAATAGTGATCAAATGATCTCTCTGAGCTTTTCCACCATCTGAAGAATGTGGATGCCCAGTTGGGGCTCCAGAATAACAATCATTAGACTTCTTTTTAAGGAAGCCACATGAACAATACGTAAGCAGTTATACTGCAGGGACCTAAATCTGCTGAGCTCCACTAGTGAAGGTGATGTGTGGTGAACCCAGAGGTGTGCTGGAGTGGTGTGGGAAACTGGGCAATTAACCCAAGTCCCAGCTCCAGCCCCAGCAGGGAACCTTGGTGCCTGCTCAGTGAAGCGAGGCTGGAGAACTTGAGAAATGCTCCTATGGGTCCAGAGACATGTTTCTCTCTTGCTGAAGGCTGCCCATTTGACCAAATATAAATGCTGGTTAGACTGGGAAAAAAAACCTGAAGGAATACAATGGTAGTCAACCTCCTCAGTGACCCCAGGAGAGCCACAGAGCCACGCTTCTGTAATGGCCAAGTAGCTTCTTCCCTCCGCCCATCGCCCTGGCACTTAACTGGTTTGCCTACTTGTAACGCACAACTGAGCGAATGGCTGCTTTGCCCATCATGCAGCCGTGCACGGGCTCGCCTCGCATGGGGATACGCAGAGGAACACAACCAGGGCTGCGCAGAGCTGGACATTTTTTATTTCAAGGCAGGAAATGTTGTCAGGGCAGATTATGTGAAATGGCCAGGAAATCTTCCAGCAAACTAATTTTAATCTTGAGTCTGGATATGTTTATCTGTTTTCATGTAGCTGTAGAAGAGTGTGTATCGCAGGGCAGTGTGGTTCCCAGGCTTCCGCTCCAAATTCAGTTGTGTAACTTAACATCAGCACGGCAGGTCCTGCGCCATTACGTGACGCTATGGGTACCAAGGAGTAGTGTCTGGCTGGTATCTGGCAGCTTATGCAGAGTAATAGGAAGCAAAATGAGTTTCTTCCTTTCTTGCACCTTTGCTGAGGATCTGACCATGGGCAAAGAGAAAGATTAATGGGCAGGAAGTGCCTGAGAAGACAGAGAGATTAAAGCTGTTGTAATTTTGGTTTGGGAACACGGCAGAAACAGTCTAGCTGACACCACCGAAGTTGCATTTGAAGTAGCTGTTTTCTGTCAGGCGTGTCTCCTCTCAGCACCAACATGGGCTTTCATCTGTCCTTAAATTAGTGTTAATTACAAGTCATTAATTTTTTTTTTAAACAGCAAATGCAGCTGAAAGCAATTACCCCTAATTGCTAATTTGTGTACGTACACCCAAAATGGTAATCTCTTCATCTGAACACCCAGTTCTCACTGGAGTCAGTTGATGTGTTTTTGCTACCATTTTTTACTTCAAGTTTAGATTGCATGATAGTTATTCTTTTTAGTGGCTTCTCTGAAAGCTACAAAATCTCTTCCTACAAGTGCTGTTATTTCCTTGAAAGTGTGACCTTGTTAACTGTTAACGAGGTCAAAATAAAGAGAAGATGTTATTTCGTTATGGAAGGAAAGCTTAAATGGCTATCATTGACATTGGAAGTGACTCAACTTAATTCTTGCAAGTTGTGCCTAAAATGCACCTGAATTTCTGTTGGATCTTGATTTCATCTGTGAACATCATCCTTTTTCAGTAAGCTAAAGGCCACGCACACTGCTGTTCCTGTGCCGATAAATTCATGGTACAGTTCAACACTGACTTCTGCAATCCTAGGTCTCAGATTGTTTTGGACTTTAAAAATTTAATTCAGGGATATCATGGCTTCTCTTTCCACCTGCGTATTTTCATCCTTGCCAGTGTAGGAAAGATTTAAAGCTGCCAGATTCTGCCAGTGGGAAATGGCCTTTCTGATACTGCAGACGCAATCTGATGGAACAGATTGTGGGTTGAAAACTGATGGGACTACCTTTGGCTGGACTCCAGGAGATCAAAGGCCAGCTGGCACCAAGTAGTGAGCAGAGTACTCGGGGCTCGATGCTAGGGTTCATGTTGCTCAACATTTTCATCAGCAGGCTGGTGAAGACAGAGTGTGCCTTCCCCAGATGTGTTGATGGCACTAAATAAGGGGGAGCAACTCAGATGGCAAATAGGAGAACCTAAATCTGGAAGGATAAACCTGGGGACGAGGCCAACATGAAGCTCGTGGAGTTCAGTAAGAAAAAGTAAAATGGTTTGCACCCCAGCCAGAACAACTGCTTGCATTGGTAGAGGCTGCGAAGTGACTGTATGACCTATTGCCCAGCTGATATGGACGTGGGTATTACCGTGGATGCCAAAAGATGCCAGTACATATGAAAGTTGGAAACAACCCAACAGTTCACCCTGATTGTGAATAAGACAAACCCTTTACTAGGCTACATGGAGAAGGTCATGGCCAGCAGATTGTGGGAAGTGCCCCTCTGCTTGGTTACTTGGGGGGCCACAGCTGGAGTGTGCATCCAGTTTTGCCCACCCTGCCACCAGGTCAGGAGGCATCAGGAGAGGGTCCAGCGGGGACTACAAAGATGGTGAGGTGACTAGAAAATGTCCTAGGAAAAGATATTGTGAACTGTGGTTTTCCAGAGGTTTCCTCCATCCAGCATGTGTGTGACTGCATGAGCAGTGACCTGATGTGCATTTGCGTGGTCTGTGTTTTCACACTGCTCTTCTTGAACTCTGCCTGTTTGCAGTTCCAAAGGAAACCTGAAAAAATATTAATATGCTAAGGCAGGAAAAATGTTAATGGGTAATTACCAGTCATTAAAACATGGCTTTTCTTTGTCTAAAATAGCCCAGCTTTTAAAAAGAGCTGAAGGAGGAAATACAAGTGATTTTTATGCCACCTAATCTTAGCAATGTTACAGAAGTGCCTGCTGTGTTCAGAAGAAATGCAGTGTTGCAAGTGCTCACAAATTTCTTTCCAGATGCCAAGCCCCGCACCTGAGCCCGATGCCCGCTCTTCACGCTGCCCGTCAGGCTGCCGTTCCCACAGCCAGCAAATGCCACCTGCAATGTGTTTGCACCTCAAGAACACTGGTTGTGACTGACGCTGAAATACTTCATCCTACGGTAGCAAGGACACATTCGTAAGTGGAGGCAGACAGATGACTCTTCCATGATCTGTCTTCAGGTGTTTTAGTTCAGTTCAGTAAACTGAGTATTTAAAGGGACTTTGTCTTCAAAAGCCGTTCTCTGATTTTCTTGTTTTCACGTCCTTGCCTCAAATGGTAGGTCCGCCTCTTAGTCTGAGGTATATCTGTAGTACTTTTCCTCCCACTAATAAGGATAAGAGGACTTCTGACTGTGCCACTGGCACTTCAGAGCTGTCAGGCTGTTAAGGAGGAAGGTGCAGCTGCCAGCCCTACTACAAACCTTGCACGTGTCTGTGGGCAGCAGAGCCAGCCTCCATTGCCGGGCTGTAACACAGAGATTTCTGGAGTGGAGAAGCATTTGTTCCACCTCTCCCCCTGCCTGGGTGGGTGTGGATCATACTGTGTGTGCCCAGCCAATCTCAGTGAGCCCCAGCAGAGCTGGCAGCACTGAGCCCCTTTGGAGGGGCTGCCAGGGTCGGCAGCTAGCAGCAAGCTTTGCAGCTTCAGTGAGAGCAGGGATTATAGTAGGCTTCACCTATGGAAAGTGATTTTGCAGGCTTGGTCTATATTTAGCCAGCTTCTGTTTGTGCAGCATTAAGTCATTGGAACAAGATAAGTTTATTGTTTCATTTCCACTGATGTGGCATCTTGCAGCTAATGAAAGTCAAATCCCACAGCCTGAGTGCAGCTCCTATTTAACCATTTGGCACGTTTCATCCTGGAGCAGCTTGCAAAATTAAACTGAAAAAGAGGGAATCTTCATCTGCCTGTGACGTACCACCAGAGTGGGGAAAACAGGACAGTTGTGCAAGTCCTGTGCAAGGCAGCGACATGCCTGTGCAGTGAACACGTTACCCAGCTGAGAGCTGGAGTGACTCAGGACCAGTGGGTGCGCGCTTTGCACGTCAGACCGCCGCCAGCCTGCTCTGCATACATCTGAGTGACTGATCTTTGACTCTTCTAAGCTTTTTCTTATATGTGAAACTCTTGATCTGTTAGATGTTGTTCTGCTCCTAAGATTTAATTCTTGTACAGAAAACCTACTGCTTTTTATTTATTCTTTCCTTCAGATATAAAATAACCAATATAGAGGATCCTTTTATGGTTAGCTGGATTTAAAAGGTAGCAGCCCCTTGTGATTCTGATATTTAATGCATGAGCAGGGACTGAATCCTGCTATCAAGCCTCCTGAGACGGTGCATCAGCTGCTGCCTTCGGGCAGCGTAATGCATAGATGCCTAAGGGGCATTTTGTTAATTTTGTCCTGACCTGGAATGTTATAGCTGGAGTGACTGGGTATGTGTAACGCTCCTCTAACCACAGCTATCTCAGAGCAGCATCAGAAATGGGTTATGGATCATTCTGGTTTTCTGAATTGTTGCCTGATAAGGAAGGGAACTACTTCTGTAGATCTGTGCCACTCTATCTGCAGTGAGACGGAAAGAGCAAACAGAGAAGGGAAGAGGAACAGATAACTGTGTACCAAGATTACAGACAAGATCAAAGACTGAATGGGGAAATCAGCACCAGCAAAACAGGGGGGTGGGAAATATAAATGCAAAGAAGGCAAGGAGGAAGGTGGTTCTTGATCCTTATGTCTTCAGCCACTTGTGAAAAGCAAGTTCTGCCATTTACATCATTGGGAGTAGGATTCGGATGAGCAGCTAACAAAATGTGTAATTTAACTCTTCAAGGTCAACAGTGCATACACTTTTTTTCTGTGGTTTATCACAGGATAGGTAGAGGTAAGGATTAGGGACAGATGGGAGAGAGAAAATGAGTGAACTCTTAAGGACTTCTCTTGTAGTGCAGGCATGGTGTCTCCTAGCAGCCCTGCAAATACACAGGAGAGAATGGACAGCCACCCTGTTAACATACATTGGTTTGAATCACAGCTCTATGTTACATTTTTTTAATGCTTTTAAGAATATCAAGGATCTTAAGTTTTTGTCCGTTATTTTTTCACAGACATGCAATCAAAAGATTAGCTGTCATCCTGAGACCTTACAAAGTGCTTATGAAAAGTGGTGACACTGGGGCATGGAGACAAATTCATTTGTTTGCCTCTCTCATGTTGGTGGCATACCTCAGCAATCCTCTGCTCTAACTACTGGACTACAAATATTTCTGAAAATACAACCATTAGATATAGCCATTGGATCACTGAATATTTGATTAGACATATAATAATTTTCCATCCTGTGTGAGGACTCATGCTTTATTTATGAAGTGTCTCCAGTCTGGACAGCAGCAAAAATTTGTGTGATGTATGTGTGACTCAGGAGACTAAATAAAATGGCTCAAGGGCTGTTAAGACATACTTTTACATACAGTTTAAATAGAAATAAGCCAGTGCTGCTGCCAAGACAGGCAGAGCTATAACACACCCTTTTCCCCCTTGGCTCGTACAGGCACAAGTGTTTCTGTGACTGTGCAGTGAATTGGATCGAGTGACCAAGTTAAAATAAACCCTTTTGTCCAACAGGTTAATTTTAGCTGGTATCAAATCCTGCATCTGATTTCCCATAGAATCACAGAAGGATTTAGACCGCTTTTCCCTATCTCCCACTTTGTGCAGGCCATTTGAGTTTGTGAACTGCTGGAGAACATTAAGCAAATCTTTGTGCAAGGGCTATCTACCTGCCCTCGTCAGGTATGTAAACTGTGAAGCCGTGATAAAGGTAGGGAAATACAGATGTGGCATTACATGTTGAGTTTAGTCATGTAGCACTAAAGGACAAAAAAAAAAAAGCAAGTCATCATTCTGTTGGGTCTCTTCTTCCTGATGAGATACCTGATTGGTATCTTGCAGACTTGCAGTTGTGAAATGAGATACGTATTATGTGCCTGATGAAGCCTGTTGTAGGCAGTTAGTTCTCCATTTCTGCAGTTCCACTTTGATTGCTTCCCAGGATGAAGATTTGAATCCATCTACATTAACTAAGTTACAGAGATAGTTTAATGTTTTAGTTACAACCACTGTTTCCAAGGCCAGGTAATAATGGATGACATGTGATTGAGGTATAAACCTATTCAAATATGATATTCATATTAAAAGTAGTAGATAAAACTTCTTTGCTTTTAAAGACTGTCACTCACAACCTTCTGTGAGAGTATCCCTTCCCTTGCGAATAAGCTCTGATCCAGGCTCTCCCCAGCCAGTATATTTACAGGTATAAGGGTATAAGGGCTTTAATTTGATTCCAGACCTTCATTGGCAAGGAACTGAGGGCAAAATGGAGCAGGCAGAATCTGTTCTTCTTGCTCAGCATTCGAATACCCTCAGTGGGTATAAAAGGAAGCCTGAGACTGTCCTGGTTTGGATCGCAACTGGCTGTGATAAAATATAAGATGAACCAAGGGTAGACTTGACATTAAATTTTTCCCTCCTTCTGTTTGATGCCAGGACGTGGTGTACAGCCTAATGGGTGACAGCCTTATTCATGAAGGGTTTCCTAATGCTTCAGCTCATTAAAACCAGGCATTAGTTTAACACTACCTAGCCCATAGCTGTTAATATTGAATATATGTTGATACTGTATGATAAAGCAACGCAGAGGTGATCGAGATCACACATGCGCTCACAGTTATTTCTCTGCTGAAGTCGCCAGAATGTGCAATGAAGAGTTTGGCAGTTCTACACTTACATGCTGGCTGCAGGAGACCAGATAATAACTGATGGGGTCTAAAACTTGGTGGTACAAAGTTAACCTGTGACTTGTTTTAAATAATAAAGCTGCTAGGTTAAGTTTATATTTGTTCAGCATTTGTATGATGTGGGTTTGAAAAAAAAATCTGGTTCTACAAGCTTTAGGATGGATTTGCTGTCTGTTGAACTACAATGTTGTTCTTTGCTGCTTATGCTATGAAGTTACTATGTTTATCTCTGAAGATAATGAAAATGGACAAAAATTGACTTTGCTTTGCAAAGTTGTTAGGAGGTAAACTCTTAGCTAGGGAAACCAGCCTCAACCCAGCGTTAAGAGTATCTTTTTGAACAATTTTCTGGAAAAACTATAAAACCTACATTTGGGAACCAAATTATTGTGGGAAATAGAGAAATTGAATGCATATGGGGAAAAATCACACTGTCTCTAATTGCTTTTCTTGTCGTGTCTTGGAACATCAATAAATGTTTAAAGAAATGACATTTTTTGTAAGGGTAGGGGTGCATTTTTCTGAAAGCATTAAGCAAATGAGTCAGCTGTTTCAGAATGCAGCATGAAAACTAAGCTGGCAAAGGAATAAAAGTTGATGGAAATAATCATATTAAAAAAACATGTCCAGAAAACACTGGCAGCTTACTAAAGAAATATCGAGTAAGTCATTTCAACAGTTCATTAAACAACAGGTGTATTGTTTGGGCTCCTAACATGTAGGTGACCTGAAATCTGCAAAAAATGCTTTGGGCTCCAGAGGTGCGCCAGGATATCTGTTCCTTCCCATCAACACCACCAGTCTCCCTGTGGTGCCTTCTTATCTTGTTCTTTTCCTGCTTCTGTGCCAGGAGAGGAGTCTAAGGTGTGTCTGCAAATGCGGCTGCAGGGCTAATATCCTATTCACAGTTTAAAGATATTTTGCGACTAGCAGGATTAGATTTGAGGTTTTGCAATAAAAAAGTTCCCTCTGAGAGGTGGAGAGAATAAGCAAGTTAATAATTCAACAGATATTTTCATTCCTTGTGATTCAATAAAACCCAGTACACTTGCATTTTAAAAAAAAACCAAACAATCGGCAACGCGGTATAACTTTAACCAAAACTTACTGAAACTTAATGCTTCAGTAAAGTGCAGTTGGATTGGATAGTCCTTCTTTGGAGCTACAAAAATATCTGAGATGCTGACACCAATGCAGTCTAGAGACTGATATATACTTAATAATGGGCATAAATCCTTCCTTTTCTCTCTTCCTTCCTTTCACCCAGAATCCTTTTGGCATGGAAAGTGTTATTTGCCATCACTTTGCAATTGCATGGCTCTTTTTGATGCATCACACTTGCACACTTTCCACAAGCTCTGAGCTGCTGATTAATCTTATGAAGGAGTCATACACAAATTATACAACAGGAGTCAGTGGTCCTTTTGGAAATCTTAATAAATAGCGTTTAGTCAGCTGAGAAATAATATACTTACTGATGAGAGCAATGCTTTTAAAAGGAAGTGGCAGACATAGCTGTTTCCTAATTGTTGAAAACATTTAAACTGAAAGCAGTTTAAAGCATAATGATGCTTCTGTGGATGCTTCTGTAGAGGAACTTTCATGTCCCTGAATTATTTACAATGCTGGTCTGCTGTGCTTGCTTTTCTATTTGCTTTTCATACGTATGAAGAAAAAATGAAGTATAAAATGCTTGTGATTTGTATCCACATTTTTTCCTTGCCCTTGAATAAAAGGAGATGACTTTTTTGTCACGATGGTGTAAAGGGACATTTCTATTGGAGGTCAAATTATCAAACCTGGAGAAAGAGCCAGAGAAGTAGTATGGCTATGAGGAACGACAGAACTGCTAAAAAGCAAGATGGAGCAATTTGCATTCAAGTTCGAGGAAGAGAGACAGGTTACAAAGGGGAGGAATTTGGAGAGCACCATCAAGAGTCTGTGTGCACCTAGCGAGATACAAGCTATCCTTGCAGTGCTTCCATGAGCTGGTCTTGGGATTAGCCCAGGTCTTTCTGAAACCAGCCTTTTCTGATCTTTTCTGAAATGTTGTATGTTCTGGTACTTGGTATGTGTAACAGTTGAAGTCGTCAGTTTAGCAAATAAAGAATAGAAAGGGAGAGGGAAGTAACAATAACTGGAAAGACTATACATCCAGCAGAAACTACCTAGAAAGAGGGGCTTCTTGGCAAAAAATGCTTGTGTGCCCATGGAAGCAAGAACAGAGCCTGAGTGCAGAGAGGACCACAGGAGAAAAAAAAATAAAATTAAAAAGCCTTACTTAATGTTATTGTCTAGTGGTAGAATGGTGGAGCAGATGGCAAGCTGGTGAATCTGAAGTATTCCTTTCTGCTGTTCAAAGTACATGTTGCATCAGTTTTTAATGGGATAGAATGTACTTTTTGGGAAGAGAGAAGTATGCAGGTTGTTCTTTCTTTTCTGACTTGATTCAAAAAGCAGAAGAGGGATGGATGCTGGGATAATCTGTGGAACATGTGACTCTATATCCCAGGAAAAATTGAGATTCAACCCCTAGAGAAATGCCTGTAAATAGCAAAGGCAGCTGAACTCTTCAGGGAAAAGATAAAATAATACCAGCCACTAATGTGGAAAAAGCTTCCAGGCTGCAATTAAAGGAGCTCAAAGAGATTAACAAAGAAAGCAGCATCTTATCCACTGCATGTATTTTAGACAGTAGCATGCAAAGTATGAAGTAAAACTCCTTACTGCAGGTTGGGGTGAGGGAGGAAGGGAGGGAGGACAGCACGACGCATGTCCCAGGCTGGCAGAAATCCCCGCAGAGCATCACCAGTTGTCTGCAGGGTCTGGGGATCCCAGCTCTGGGCAGGTGTGGTGCTCTGGCCACAGCGTTGCTGCTCCCGGAGGTCCGCCCTGCCGCCCTGCTGTGTACATGGGACCTCCTGTCACGGCTCGGCCACTGCAGTTGCACAGGTGATTTAGCAAATGTTTCAACAGAACTGGGTTAGCAGTGAGATTCTCTGCAGTTTTGAGAAGAATTGGAAGGAGGGTACAAATCTGGGACAGTTATCTGGGACACTGATGGTAGTGAAGTGGAGCGCAAGGTAAATGTCCGAGTAGAGGACAGAAATTATCCATTTCCAAGGACTGATATGCCTGATAATACTCATACCACCATCTATATTCAAGGCAGAGGGTTCCCCTGTTTTAAACTAGGAAGGAATATACTGGTTTACAGAGCTACCTGAATGTTGTGGTTTAACACCAGCTGGCAACCAAGCACCAGGCAGCCGCTCGCTCCCTCCCCCCCGGTGGGATGGGGGAGAGAACTGGAAGGGTAAAAGTGAGAAAGCTCATGGGTTGAGATAAAGACAGTTTAATAGGGAAAGCAAAAGCTATGCACGTGAGCAAAGCAAAATGAGGAATTAATTCGCTACTTCCCACTGGCAGGCAGGTGTTCAGCTGTCTCGAGGAAANNNNAGCAGAAAAGGCCTTGACTCTGTGTCAGCACTGCTCAGCAGGAATGAAAACATCCCTGAATTATGAACACTGTTCAGCACAAATCCAAACCATGGCCCCATACTAGGTACTCTGAAGAAAATAAACTGTCTGTCAGCCAAAACCAGCACACTGAAACACCTGAGGTCACTTACGAACCTCTTGAGAACAGACAATTGCAGACATTAACTTGGTTTCATGGATGTTTTGGTACAATTTGAAGTAAGCACTACATGGGCATGTAAGGCAAAAGCATGAGGTGGTGCTTCCAAACTGAAGGTGAGAATTCAGGTGTGCCATACTGGCCATTGACCTCTCACTGATCCATGTTACAACCTGAGAAACTATAAGCTGTTAAGGAAATGGTTTTTTTTCTAAAATAAGTGGACTGCTGACAGTGTTCCTTGGTGTGGAACAGTTCCACCTTCTCACCTACATGTCTGAAGCGGATACAGAGTCTCAAAGTCATAAGAAACTGCTGATGAGTGCATCCAGACTGACGCAGATCATTTGAGGTTTTAGGAGTACAGAGTGAGAAGTTCCTGCCCAGAAGCTGCGAGTAGTGGCAGATACACTGAAGGGGACATGTCCTTGGGAGTGCAGCACAGGTGGCTTTGTGGAAAAGTGCTTGGATGTGCACCTTACATGTAGGTCATGAGACAGATAGTTGCAGCACTTGGGGACTGAACTGCTTTCTCAGTAAGAACACAGAGTCCTTTCTGATAACTGTGGGGTTCTTCTCTTTTGCTCCAGGTGCAATTCCTGAAAAAATACCAGTTAAGAAATACTTTTTTTTTTCCTCAGTAATGAGAGACTTTGTATTAAAAGAGCATTCTCATACAGCACCACACTCGCAGAATTTATCAGAGTCAAATTCTTAGCTAGGTATTTGACTGATAACTTCTCTGTCCAGATCTTATTCCAGAGTCCCAGGATGTTCCTATGGGCCAACAGCAAGTACATTGGACAGTAGCTGCCAGTACTCCTGGAAGCTGCAGATTTCTTTAAAAACACTCAATTGATATTGTAGTGTTTCCTTTTTTAAGTAAATACAATGATAACCTTGTCTGTCAAGGAATTACATTCTTAGGGAAACCTTTAATCGCAGCATTTTGTGTATCCCTAGCTGTTCAGCAAACCAATGCTTTCATACAAGAATCTCTCCTGGTGAAGGAAGGGGAAGAAGAGGTGTGTTCATACAGCCTAGTCAGCTCAAGGCAAAGCAGACAAAGGTGTAATTTTCTGATCTCTGGGATGCAATTAAGGGGCAGGCTGAACTAAACAGATATGCAAGGGAATGGAGAAATAAATTTCTAGAAGGTGTTGGCATCAGTGAAATAGTGCTTGCTGTGTGGGTAAGAGAAAGTAACTGCTCTTTGCGTTCTAGTCCACATCAAGCAGACTGTTTCTGATCTAAAAATATACTCTGTGGTGACCTGTCTGAGAATAATTTTGTATCACTTTCCTGACTTTATTTCTGGCTTTTGATTTCCCATAGAGATCTGGATCCTGATTGATTAGACTTGTTTCTGGGAGTAATTGTGGCAGTCCTGCCTCGGCAGTGAAGGGCCCTATATCTGGAATGTGCTTTCCTTGGCAAGTGCTGGGTGGTGGCAACCTTCAGGTTGTGACAGGAGACTGATTACTTACTTTGGTTCTTAATGCTTATTGTAGGGGTTTTTCTGTGTGTGTCCAACTTCAGATGCCAATACTTCTCTCCCACCCATGGGCTCAGTGATAGCTATGCCCTGTAAGACATACACTGCGAAAGTTTTCCATGGCTGTTTTATTAACAGATGGCTAGTTTAACAAGGTCAGCTGTTTTATAAATAGGGTAATACAGTTTAAATTAATAAAAGTCATTTGTTAAAGCAGTTGGCTTTAACAAGGGGTGTTACTTTTTACCAGTAAAAGTGAGTGAAAAGCTCCTGGAGCAGGTAGCCAAAAGGGTTGTCTTATCCAGATCCTTCCCCCTCCCCACTTTTTTTTTAATGTTTCTGTCTGTTTAAGGGTGGGACCATCAAAGATCATTCAAAGAAGACTGTAAATTGATGTCAAATATGGTAACAGTCATTTACTTATCTGCAGTGGTGGAAGTCCTACTGTAGATTGAACAGAGTGGGCAATAGTAAAAAAAGAAAACCAAACCCAAACGTCTCACCTTCCCATGAGCCCATGGATTGCTATATGAACATGAAACTACAAACATTTCTCACTTCTTTTCAACCACCCAGGGCCTTTTTTCCAACACGATCCTTTGCTTCAGCCTAGCAATATGACAGAGTGCCTTCAGGCCAGGTTCTCTCTGGCTTGTCCCATAGCTGAGACTTGTGTACCACAATACCTGATAGGAGAATGTACTGGAGGCCATACAGTCACACCAAAGGTCCGTCTAGCTGAGTATCTCTAGCTGACAGTAGCCAAAAGGGGGTACCTAGTATAAGAACAGGACAGTTTTCACAATTTCTTCATCATCTAGTCTGCAACCATTTGCAAACCAGGGACTTCCAGAGCCAGAAAGGAGTTCATTATAGTTAATAAACATAGGTGGATTTCCCTTCTGTGAACACGCCTCCCCTTAAACCCTCTCTAAATGTGATGAATCCACAGTGTCTGGCTGTGAGGACTTCCACAATGTAACTATGTTGTGTGTGAAAAGGCAATTCCCTTAATTTTGTTTTTAAACCTGCATCCTGATGTTTTCATTTGATATTCCCTAGTTATTTTGCTTGGAGAAACAACAACAAATTAGTCTCTCTCAGTGCCACTGATGATGTTACAGACCTTGCCCAAAGAGAAAAAAATATTCTATCAAATCTTAAATCTTCTTTTCTTCAGATCAAATAATCTTTCTCTTGCCACCCCTCTTGTATCAAAAAATAAAAGAATTGTTTGTCACCAAAAAAAAAATCCATCTGCCAGGTAGGTAGTCACAAGAGGTTAGCATGATGTCTTATAGCACCTCTGTTCTGGTAAAGCATAAAGAAGACGGGGCAAAGTCTGGTATCACCCACCCACTTTTTTTCAGAGCTGGCTCTTCCTAGGCAGAGACACAAAACAGCAAACACTCTGCCAAACCTACTGCAACTTGGAGATCTTGTTAGGAAACATGCCAGGACCAGCGCTGCCTCGTAGTTGTAGGTGGATATTGGCAGAAAGTTCAGTGCAGGGTAACCAGAAGGGATGCTGGAAATATGCAGCTCCTTCTTTTTCTTGCACTCTCACAGTAAATTATTCACCAGCATTTGTGCTTTTTCCTTAAAGAAACTAAGACTAATGCTTATACTAATGCCTGGGCAAGGAGAGAGGGAGAACCCATCTCCTGAAACCAAACGCTACGGTGGCTTCACAGATTTGCTCCACTGGTTCCCAGGAGCTCCTCAGAAATGTGTATTTCATCCTAGCTTAGCTGGGGCAGCTTTGGATCCTTCTTTCGTAAGTCATTGGTGCTCCAGTGTGCCATGTATGGTGCAAAGTCAGGGTACAGTCCCTTTCCTGGAGTGCCAGCGGTGCCTGCTTAAGCACCAGCTGTCTCAGATTTGAAGAGTGCTAGCAGTAGTGCATCTCTATTTCTACACCAGAGGTCAAAAATGCATTAGGGCTCCTCCTAATGCATTTTTGTGTGAGGACTTGCATCCACTGACTTCTGGAAATAACTTGGACCACTGTTGTTGCTCTCTCAATTATTAAAAATAGACAGATCCTGAGAAATTACAAGATTTAACTCCAGCGGGCAAGTTTCAGGGATACTAACTCAGCACCGATTAGCTCGTCTCTGTACTTGAGGAACAAACTGTTAGTACACGTATGAGTGGAGCAACTCTATTTAGAAACATGTTTCCAGGGAAACATTAGTTTCTCTGGAAGACAACCCTGCAACATGAAATTTTATGTGACTCTAGGGACAAATGTAAGTTTGAAGACTTTTTTTTCCCCCTCTTCTTTTTATAGCAAGTACATTCTGCTCCAGATTTATTCACTTCAGACCTGTGTGGTAAAATCTGTTTTAACCATGGAGTCCAGTATCTCAGAGGATTTCATTAAGAAAAGGGCCCACACAAGCTGCAGTTTAAAGATCCATCGCTTGCATAGCAACTGAAATCAAATCAGCACTTTCTAAGCATATCCTTGCATACCATGCAAAATATGATGTGACTTCAAGAGCAAGGCTCAAGATGTGACTTGACTTCCTGTGTGACATTAGACAAGTCAATTAACTGTAACTTGTTTGTAAAATCAGTACAGTGATAATTTCTTACTTTTGCCCCCAAAACTGCAAGGATCAATTTATTAAGCTTCTAGAAATCCAGAGAAAAAGGGCCAGTTTATACTGGCTGAAAATTTTTCCTTTGAGTAGCTCTTCCTCCTGAAACCAGACAGAGTTTTGTCTCTTAACCTCTTGGCACCTTCCTTTCCAGGCAAGCTCTCCTGTTGGCTCTCAGTGAGCAAAGATTATGTTCTTTATACCGAGGAAGTTTCTGTTGAAATCACAAATACTGTGAACTTGTATAAAAATTTTTGTTGTTATTTTGTAAATTGTAATTTACTTATTCAGAAACTCAAAGATTTTTCTTGCCTGCATGTTGTCTGTGACAAAAATATGTCCTTTGCTATACAATTTAACGTCTGTACTAGACTGTATAGTTTTTTATTTATTTTGTTTTTTAATGGAGAGAGTGGTCTGGAAGTATGTAAGTGGAAGGAATTATATAATTAAGCTTTAAAGTCCTAGGTTCAGTGGACACATAATTAAATCAATTAGTTATCATTTTTCCAACCGAGAAATATGAGCCAATACTGGCATTTGTAAAAGTCAGCATTTATCTTCATTTTTAGTT
>VZTV01071235.1:1155-13616 GCA_013400875.1 Anhinga rufa | reverse complement strand
GCTATAAGGAAGAAATATTTTACAGTGAGGGTGGTGAGACACTGGCACAGGTTGCCCAGAGAGGTGGTAGACGCCCCATCCCTGGAGACATCCAAGGTCAGGTTGGACGGGGCTCTGAGCAACCTGCTCTAGTGGAAGATGTCCCTGCTCACTGCAGGGGGGTTGGACTAGATGACCTCTAAAGGTCCCTTCCAACCCAAACTATTCTATGATTCTATCCCACAGCAAAGAGTTCCACAATTTAATGATATGCTGAACAAGAAAATCACTTCCTTTCTCTATATTTTCCTGTTGTGTAATAAGAAGGCCCTTAGTTCTCATTCTTTTGCAAAAATTTTGTATCATCATAATTTTAGGCATTTTCACCATGCTACGCTTTCGGTTGTCACTTTTGCAAGTGGAAGGGCATTATTTTTTCAGACTCCTTTATAGAAAACTCCTCTGATTATTCTTGTTCCCATTATCTATACCTTTCATGTCATCCTGACGCTGGTGCTGATTTGATCAATCGTAATCACAGCTGATTGACTGACAATTTCATATTTGAACTCTTCCAAATCTCCTGTGTGAATACCATCTATTGTTACTGATTTGTTGTGGTACTGATTTATTCTAAAATCTCCACACTTCAATCTGGGAGTTTGCACAGACTCATTCTGTGTAAAGAATGACCCCAGTGTGAAAGCCTCCCACCTCATTTACAGCAGGAACCAGTGCAAATCATTCATTTAGCTGTTCCATAATGTCTTTATCTTCCTTTGCTGCTTCTTCAAATCCTGCTAACTGTCCAACTGGGCTGCTTCTGATGTATATACAAAAGGCTTTACTGTTAGCTCTCATTACTTCTGCGAGGTGCCTCCACTAATATTTTTGGCTTGCTTTGCTGTGGTTTTACATTTATTTTGCTGGGGATTATATTCTTCCTCTGTTTTCTTTCTTTGGACACAGATTCCATATTTTGGAAGATGTCTTTTCGTTTTGAATGGTGTTTATTACACTGCTGTTTAACTATGCCAGCTGCTTCTGGCTGTGGCTCATTCAGAGTCCATTTTTATCAATGCTATTGATGACTGCTATATATTCATTCTTTTAAAAG
Source organism: Anhinga rufa (assembly GCA_013400875.1). Lineage (NCBI taxonomy): Eukaryota > Metazoa > Chordata > Aves > Suliformes > Anhingidae > Anhinga > Anhinga rufa. The sequence goes on along the minus strand of VZTV01071235.1, from coordinate 12,520 downwards.
TATGCATCCTGCTCACAATTATTTTACTCTTTTAGCTGCTATTTCCTATTCTCCCTTAAAGAGCTTCCTAATTTTAATATCATTCCCCAACTAACTATTTTTCAGAAGTATTTTGGTGGAGACTTGTATGTTACTAATGAACCCAAAAGTCTCTGAATTGCTTTTTAAATGTTCATTAAGCATAGAAATCAGACAACAAAACAAAATAATGAAAGGGCCTAAGGAAAGCTGTCGTGAAAAACCTTCTCCATCTGATTCACATACTAACTCAGAGGTTAATGTTCCATCAGTGTTTGTTTCATAAATTTGCACAGATCTACATTAACATCATCCATAGCATCATCAGGGCAGAGTAGGGGGATGGGGGGCAAATGTAGAACCTAGCATTATATATTCACATACCAGAGAGATGGGCATGCTGTAAGAACTCAAAGAGAGTATTTTTGGTTGTTCCTGAAAGTACATTAATGTAGATTTCTATTATATTAAGTCCTAGTAAACAATTTGTGATCAAGGTATAATACTGAATTCTTTGTCCTCTACAAAAGGACTTAAAATTATCTTTGCAAAAAACTGAAAGCATAATTAGATTCTGATGCCTGGTTAAATGGAAACATCAGCCTGGTTGCATATATTTTACCTTTCGTGTAAGATGCAGTATAGTAAACCTCCTTCAGCAAATCTGTATGTGAAGACTACAAATTAAGCCACAATAGGTTCTGACTGCAGCTTCAGCCTTTGTGCAGAGCTTTAGGAAATCCTCACAGAGGTTTTGTGCTGTGTCTCTTAGCAAGTTATACGGGGATCTTCTGAAAGTAATAAATGGAAATACAACACAATGTAAATGTAAGGGACACATATGCAGCTACTAAAAAGAATGTAATACAAATAATGTCGTGTTTGCATAAAACTTGGGACTTGACTGCTTGACTTGATTTGACTGATTTGCTTTGATTTTATTTGATTTGATGATTTGATTTGATGTGACTTGCTTGACTCAACTGCTATGTCGTTAAGTATCCCTTGATCTTTTTGCAGGAATATGACCATGTTTGTGCCATGCCAAATTTCTTTTCTTTAATATCTGTAAATGTAAATAAGTATTTGTGAAGCTACTTCTCTGTATTTCTATCTACTTTAAATAACAAGTGAATCTTTATTTCTTTTTAGAGGTCATGTTACATATCTTTCACAAACAGGAGAATTTATGTAGATAACATACCACACACGTACTATATGTATATGTATATGTATATGCAAGTGTATACAAATGCATTTTTAAGATTGCTTATGCATCTATGTTCTACATGCATAATGGTGCAAAGTAGATGTTTTTCTTTTCTTCAAGAGAGTAGAATGACCGTATTCCTGCCAATGGGAAAGAAGAGCTAAATTAGTTCTTTATTTTCCACTTTGAGATCCACTTTGAGATGTTGAACCCTGTAAGGAAGCCAGTAATTTTTAAAAAATTGAAGAAATAAGACGGGAAGACTGGAAAAACAGATGTCATTGTAAATGACAAATAAGAATGCAATCCTGTTCAAGAAGAATGTCTGTTCAGAAATTTTCCAATCTGATGTGATTTTGTTTTCGTATGAAAGCTTGACTAGAGTATAAGAATAACTCTAAAGTAAACCTTACAGCTCATATAATGTATTATGGACCTAATCAGTTTATTTTAAATTAAATTAAATTCAATTTTTTTTAAAATTAAAACATTGCTTGGGAGAGGCAAAGCATGCATAAAGGAGAGCTCTTATCAGAGATTTTGTAATAAGCCTAGTTCTGAACTCGGTGAAGCAAAGTGCATAGCCCACAGCAGTTGACCTAGAAATCACTGGTCTGAAATGATCTGGGGAAAGCTGACACTATCCTTCCGTATTTGTCAGAGATACTATGGTTTGGGTGATCAAAAATTGCTTTGAACCTTTCAGTATATTTCTGGTTTTGTTTCTCACAATAATATTGAACCAACTTTTTGTTACTACAGAATGAATCAAAAACAATGAAACAGCAAAGACAGAAAGACTTGTATGTTTAGCCAGAGCCACGCTTTGTCATTTTATCATACAAACTATGTCAGCTGGCGGCAGCATGAGTAATCTAAGGTTCAAACAATATCATTCTGCAGATAAATCAATGCATACAGACAGAAACAAGCTAAGTCTATTTTAGAGAGCCTAATGATGGGTAGTTTTTTCTAATAGCTTGTCAGACTTCAACCTGTCAAGCCTGAAGATTTAGGGACACTGATTCACTGGAGATTTCCTGATTGCATTCCTGCTGGGCTATCTACGAATCACAATAGGAGACTCCTAGGGAAAGGGGAGAAAATGGATCGCCTTCAGGCCTTTATGAGGCACAGGTTATTGTCATGCCTCAACTAAATCCTAATTACTCTGATTAACAATGCAAGCCTGTCACTACTCATGCATAATAGTGGAAGAGTTTGCAGTAATGACTATGAAATTCTGCCACTTCTGCTCAGGCCTTCACACGTGCCTTACTGGAGCTTTGTCTGCCCTGCGTGCCATTTCCCCAGCTGCTGTTTCCAAAATAACGTTGCCAGGGTGAGCTCCATTTGCAATTCAGACCAGACCTGAACATACTCAGTGGGATCAACTGACTCACAAGATGGGCTGCAGGATTTAAAAAAGATTGAGAAGTTACTGGCTCTGCATATCAGATTTCTTGCTTCTTCATATTATCATTCCTCTTAAAATCAAAGGTCTGTGGTAGGTTGCTATTCAAATTTAATGTCATCTTTCTTTCTATATATATATTTATATATATATATATATTATCTGTCTCAGGGCTTTGTCACTGCTTAGCTGTTAAATATCTCTGAGGTATAATGGAAATAATACTTCAGGCAGGTGTCTGCAACAGCATATACACATCTTTAGAAGGAAATGTCCAACAGCTTAGTGAGAGGTATAGCATTGCTTTCATTTGAGGAGAAAAAAAAGAAAGAGCTATTAAAATAGAGGAAAGACTTGATTTCTAGGGAAAAAAGTGTATTTTGAGATGCATACTCTAGGCCAGTATATTGCAGTCATCTATACTACTTTGCTAACGTCCCAGAACACTTGCCCTCTCATCTTCTATTAACTCCGTGGTCTAGTCCTGCCATCATTAAAACTGACTGCAAAATTCTTTAAGGAAGTCCTAGTACCGCTGAAATTACCAGGAAAGTTCCCGTTAGCATCAGTGGCCGGGTCCAGTGCCGGGGAGGCAGGGGCCTGGTGTCCAGGGGACATGGGGAGGACGTGGCAGAAATGAGGGAGAAAAGGCTGTGTCCTGCCACAAAATTCAGCAGTGGCCAGGGTGTGGGACTGGACCTGGGAACTCGTTTTAGACATGCACAGTAAGAATGAACGTCACTGTTAGTGGTTTAAGGTGGAAATTAGTTCCTCCCTCTCTGACTGGTAAGCTCTGGCTTCTGCTAACTGCTGGTGCTCAGCACCTCGCAGGATTAGCCCGTGCTGGCTCCACACTGGAATAATGCACTTCTTACTCCTCACCTCTGCACTGAAACAGAAAGTGTTGAAGTGTTCAGCAATGAAGTCTATAAGATTAAATCCTCTGTTATGCTGCAGTAGAAAAAAAAAAAAGTCATAATTAAAACTCTTACTTTTTATATTCATATTTTAAAGGACTTATCCTGGGAACTGCTTTTTTTGCCACATCCTCTGGCTGAGGGCACACAGCTCTGAAAGAGGTTTTGGTCCTGGAAGAGCAGAAAATACTGCCACTTCTTTTGTGCACACATGCACGCACGGTCTTCCTTCTGCCTCTCAGTCAGTGCATTCCTTGGGCCTCTTGGGTTTGGAGTTTATCAGGTGACCCACTGAAAAGGAAGGTACATTTGATTCACCTTGTTTAAAACAAAATTTCAAATTAAAACATGAGAAAACAAAATACAGTAATGATCTGCTTTGAAAATACAGAGCTGTTTGCCTGTCAGAAGTGGCATGCTGGTTTCATTAAACTTTCTCTGGAAACTCCCTGGGCGGCCAGGCCAGCTCTCTGCCCCTCCCTGGTGTGCTTGAAGCCCATGGTGCTGGGTGCCTGGGTGCCGCGCAGCACTGCCTGCCCGGCCAGCAGCTAAAAGGACTGACCCTGACCGGCAGGAAGGCAGGCACCAACACAGACTGTCCCATTTTGCCAGGTATTTGGAAATGTTGATGTTTCATTCCAGCGCAGAACAAAATGAAATGTTGACAACCTGGAATTTCCCACAAAACAGACATTTCCTTTTCCGGCCAGCTCTAACGTACACACACATACACACACACATATACACATTTGCAGAATTATTAACTGCTATGTAATGACACCAGACTATATGCCCACTTCCACTGTGTGGTATGGAGGGAATCCAGCCCTCAGAAATCCTATGTTAGAGCAGCCACCGGAGAGCCACGGAGCCTGGAGAGCAGTTAGGTGGCATAGCTCCTTCTTCACAGAGCAACTCGGATCTTTGTGCAATGTCACGGTGTGAAGCGTGTGCTGCGGAGCAAGGAGAGCACTGCCATGTCTGAGAACCCTACAGAGAGCGACTCAACACAGCGAAGTCTGTTACTTACAGAACAAAGTACAAGAAAGACATCAGTGTTTGGGTCAGCAGTGACTCTTTCTCCATCCCCTGTGAGTCCCTTTTTTTTCCTTTTTTCGTGGTTTTTTTTTTTGTTTTTTTTTATTTTACAGAAGCAGTTGCAAAGTGCCAAAAGCTATCGGAAAGTCTGCATTACATCAGGCAAGCTAAGTGTACTGACCCTCTGAGGTAGCCCACAGGGAAGAACAACAGGAGGGAGATTGCAGAGGAAGATAGGACTACTTAAGTAGCAATTCATTGTGAACCACTTTTCTAAGCTGTTGATAGAAGCATTAAGTGTGAGAGAGGAAGGGGACTTATCTTCTTGCCCAAGCAGAACCCTAATGACTCCATAATGACTGCTAAATAATGTTGCCAATAATCTCCATTTAATTATACAGCTCTAGTATGTCCTAAAGAGGAAAGAAAACACAAAAGGCGTCTGCAGTCCTAACAGACCCAGTAGTCCCTTAGCCTAGTTCTGTAAAATGCATGTGGATATGCAGCCTGGAAGATAATTCACTTCCCATCCTTCATCTCGTCTGAAAAATTTACTCATGTGAAATAAATTTGCTTAGCTCTTGACGCAGCCATCAATAAATGCCGTGTCTGTTGTAGCTTGTGAGCATCCAGATAGGCTGTCCTTGAGACAGAAATATATGTGATTTCGTAAATCTACTTTGGAAGGCTCTTCAGAAGCGCTTTATCTTTGACCAGAGGGGACTACAAAAGCAGGGTGTTTAATGAACACAGCACCACTTCATGTGAAAGTTTGAGGAATATTTTTCAGACAGATGCCTATTGTAAGAGCTAGTGACTTACACAATGGGCTTTTTAAAAGCCTGAAAATATGAATTCCCTCTTTATCATTATTAATTTTTTTACAGATGCTAAAAGTCTGAAAATAGGCCAGTCTTTGAAATAACAGCTTAATAGTACACTATGTGTGCAACAGGCTAAGGAGAGTATTTTATTTAAGCAAAAAAATCTATTTTTGGCTTAATATTCCAAAGATTTCCTAATGCTCATTTCACTAAAATACTTCTTCAGGCACAGCCCGGATTCTGGCCAATACAAACATGGGTTTCATCTGGAACATTCAGCAAGCTAATTGATAAAAGCCGTGGCATAATAGGTGAAGGGTCTGTCATTTGACTTTCACCACCAGCTCAGGAGACTTATTGTTATTATAAATAACACAAATAAGGGAAAAACAAAGAACCGGATTTCCACTTACTGGGTGGAGAGAGAGCCATATTCTGGATTTTGGGGATTAAATTATGAAGTGCAAGCCAGCAAAGCAGGAATGAAGAGCACGTCCAGAACTGTATTTTGATGAAAACATAGTGTGATTTCAACCAACAGCTAGTGCATGTTTAGTTTTAACCACGTGTGTTAAATATGCTGCCTTTAGAGCTCCAGCTGATGAACTTTGTTGGTTGTTCTTTTTGGTAAATTTGCAGTCCATCACCTGTCCTGCTCCTCATTTACACGTATAGAGCAGAAGAAGTAGAAATGTAGGTGTGAAAATTCACAAACCGGAGTATTACCTCAAATTAGATGGGAATTATATTATTATGGGAAGGAGGGGTTATGCTAAGCAGCAGTTGAAAAACTGCCCTGTGTTAGCACTTATAAACCTGATGGTAAGCTTTGATGCCAAAACTGGGGAGAGATGCAGAAGGCCAGTGCAGGGAGCAGACCTGTCTGCAGGAGCTACCTTTCCTGTGCCTCCAGGGCCATGGCTAATCGCCACCCCCCTCGGAAGGCATAAGGCAGTGCCAGACACTGCACCTGATTATAATGTGAACCTAATAGCTTTACAGAAGCACTAGTGAAGGAGGCACAGTCACATCCACTCATCTCATTGCAAATATCACAGAAATCTGGTGGCAAACTCATGCAGCATGGAGCCAGCCTCCCCGGTGAGGAGAGCCAGCCTCCCTCATGCAAACTCATGCAGCATGGAGCCAGCCTCCCTCCGAGTGAGGTCCCCTGGAGAAAGGCAGGCATGGAGGGAGCAAAAGGTAGGCTCCTTCTCAGCACCTAGTGGCTTCCTTTCTTTTTCCATGTGCAATGGAGACAGAGAAGAAAAACAAAAGGGAGCAGAAGGAGACGCCAAGAGAAGAAGCTGAGTTCGGTGCAATATACAAGTCCCAAAAGGCAATGGGAAATGAGGAAAGGCTCTGTATTCCTGCAGTGGAAAGTATTAGAGCATGTACACAGTCTGAAATGCCCCTATTAGACAAGCAGCAGCCATTCTTCTTTTCCTAACCTCATTTTTTTCCATTAAAAAATAAAAAGAATTGGCCAGTTGATGTGATTCAGCTCCTGAACTGGCTTTTCTAGAGGTAACGCTTCCTGTCTGAGGTACTGTTTCTGGCTGGCTGGATTTCCTGGCTGAGATTTTCAGTCACCTAGGGAACGAGTGTGTTCACACATGTACCATGAATTTAAACAGGAACTGTCATCTGAACCCCACGAGCAGATGTGAAATATTCTTTTTTATCCCTCTCTTTTCACACTTTTTATTTGCTGCATCTCTTATCAGTTTCTTTTCTTTTTTTCTTTCTTTTCATAGTTTCTCTTTCCACTAAGACTCCTCACATTTCACTCTCTACTGATTTTCTCTCGCTCTCTCCTTCTTCTGTGTCTTTGACTTTCCATTGTCTCCAGATGCTCTCTCTCCCCCCATTATCACACCTTTGTACCATCAGTCTGCCCTGTCTGGCCAGTTGCCCTATAAAAGATACTCCTGTTCTCCAGCTCTCCTGTTCCCAATCTGACCTATAAAATGGGAATTCATTGCAATGCTTCCTTCCCAGCAATGAGTCTGTATAGATCATCCAAGCTCCATGTAGGGACATCACCATAACCACAGAAACACCCTCTGCAATATTCTGTAGGATGGTGGGGCAGGGAGGGAGAGAGACTAGGTGAAGAGCAATCGGCATACATCTGCTTTCTTGGTCATAAATCACTAACTATATATTGTTTAAAGGGCTTTGAACTCTGATACATGCACCAGGTCATCCCACTATATCCCAGATTTTCCACTGGTATCTCTATTTTGCTGCAAAGGCAAACTTGTGCCTTTACTTTGCAGATTCAGACACCTGCCTGACCATGAATTCCCAGGAGTGCTCTTTAAGCCTCCCTATGTATACAAATGTTGGCATTTGTACCCAATCTGTATCACTGATTTAGAGCTTCTTCTCCTGTATCCAGATTGTTCGTGTGGTAAAATGGGAGGGTACAAGCTGCCCCTTTGCCAACTGGGCTTCAACTGTTCTCAGGAATGCAGCTGTGTCTTTAATACTATTTAATACTAGCATACCGAAAATAATGAAAATCAGGTAGCTGAATGCACTTTTGCTTCATTATTCAGAAGAAAACCATGCACTGGTGTTGAGCCATGCAACATATGATTATGTGTTTGGCACCATGGGCACAAAACCCCATCACTGAATTAAACAATGTCTAAAAAATTATAATCATGGCTTAATTTCTTATGAAAAAAGAGACAATTAATGTGTCTTACTATCTCTCTGAGAGAGTCAGTATTTTAATTCTACATTTTAGCCTAACACCTAAACCACTGTACAACTTCTTACTTTAAAATACTTAGGTCCTTTGAGGTCAGGGCTTCTTTTTGCAGTACTCAGTTACAAAAAACTGTTAGTCTGCCAATTCTACAGTACAACATTTATAGCAATGGGTCAAAAGACAGTTCCTGGAGGAATTCATCAGCCCTTTGTAGTAAATCAGCAGTCATGTCTTTGATAAATGCCTCCCAAATCCAGCAGTAACTGTTCCTTGGTGCTGAAAGATAAAACGGTGGCCTCATACAAGGCACATAGTTTAGTGAAAGTCACACAGCAACAAGGAACTGGTAAATAACTTCTGAGGAAGTTATGTTTAACCCAGTGTGCTCATGAACACTGAACTTAACAGCTTTGGAAAAGAAGATGGAAGCCTACCTAGGCGCATGAATTCATGTGCACTGCTCGAATATAAAATGCGCAGCACCTTGGAGGATAATAAGGCAATTGCTCTAACCCAAATGAGGGACATAAAACTTTTTCAGGCAGATAAAGCCCTCTCCAGATCTTCCTGTTCTGACAGCATCATGAACTTCTGCATTCAGCCTGTTACTTGATAATTCTGTTAAAACATGGGCCCTGCAAGCAAAGAGCAGGGGTTCCTCCAGGCTCCATTTTAACGCTCCAGGTGTTGGTCCTGCAGCTGCAACTGATATGAGCAACCTCCACTTACAGGACCACTGTTCACACAAAGCTCTTTTTCGCCTTTCATGGCCAGATCTGCTCTACTGATCAGCTGTACTCAAGCCAGTGAGAATATTTTTCATGGCCGTAAGCAGGCCCATGAAGAGATGCCGTGGACTGAAGAGGCACAGAGGAGCCACTGGCTGGCTTGGGAGGACGAGGGTGAGGTTTCTGGGTCAGTTTTCACCCAGCAGAAGCAGTGGTCCCCTGGGAAGTGTCATAGCAGCCTGGCATTTCAACACCACGAGAGGGTAGGCAGCATTGGAAGCCACAGCAGCCTGTCAGTGCCTCATCATTTTAACCCCAGAGCAGGAGAGAGCTGATTAAGTCACACACTTCCACAGGTAGTCGGGGCTCTGGTACCCTCAGCCCTTGGGCAGGGTAAGGTTTTGAATGACTGATGTACTTGTCACTGCAGTAGTTCACAACTTTCTACCACTAGAATAGTATAGCAGAAGATGCCGGTGGCTGTGACCGAAGGAAAATGAATAGGTCATATAATTCTTCTGGCTGAGATTTATGGGCCCATTTCATCAAGACTAAATTGGTAATATAGACTCAAATGAAAACTAGGTGTGAGGAGCAGCTTAATTTGACAGCACAAAAATTTGTCCCCTGCTGGCAAACAAATCTCTTTACTTTTTCTATTAAAAAAAATTCAGTCTATTTAAAAACCTGGATTAACTCCCATCCAAGCCATCAGAAAAGTCAGTCCAGTTAAAAAACTGGATTAACTCACATCCAAGCCATCAGCTCATCATCCAGGTACTGGAACCATGCTAGGAAAAATATTATTTCATATTCTTTTCTTCCCAATTCAGTATCTGGCCTCTTTCCACCAGGAGAGGGAAGGCCTCCCTCTGAGAGGAATGGCACCAAGCCCTCAGCAAGTTTTTTGCACTTTTTTGAGGATTGCTTAATATAATGCCTTTTTTAGTGACATTTCATGGATGTTATCTCAGGAGCAAATGCCCATCTAGACTGGTTCATTAAGGATTTTCTGAAAATATCCTGGGATTTCTGGTAATAGTCTTTTGTACCTACTAACAAGGGAGATGTGCCTTTACAATAGGAAACAGAGCACATGGCTATTTCTGAAACCATTTCCTTAACTCTGCACTTATGGCTGAGCCAAAATTGCTTACATACAAGCGCTTGATTCTGGATAAAAGTGACTGTATTCAGGGCTAGGCATTTACACAGGGAGGTTCCTCCAGAATAATAAATCATACCAGAAGAGATATAGAGGAATCATTATTTCTGGAGTAGCAATGTTTAAAAGTTCCCTCTGCGGATTCACACTTAATACACACGATACAGGAGGAAGCTATTTTGTGGTCTGGAGAAGGAGAAGTTTTAAAACATGATAAAGTGCAGGGCTAATGAACCACTGAGATCTGCAGTGTCCTTTGCCTCTTTATATCTACTATTTATTACTAAATACAACAAAATAAAACTTCATGCACAGAGACCATTGAGCAAAGACATAAAATGCATCATTATGTCATACTTTAAGGCCATTTTAAAGTTCTTTTTGTTGATGTAAAATAATATAGGCTACCTAGGACTATAACTGGACTCTATGGATAAATGCAATGCAGATGAATGTAAGGTTTATAGGGAAGAGATCTCATGGTCTCTACTTTGCTGATGCTTGTGAGAATGAGACCTGGTTATTAGTGTAATTCTGGATTCTTGCTCTGATAAGGATGCCCTCAAGTCTGCTATTCTAGTGCATTCTAGACTACTAAATTTTTTTTTCGCCCCATATTCCTATAAAAGCCTAGGAGCTCTGGTTCTCTTTAGATCCCAGATAAAATGCTGAAGCCCAGCATTTTCCCTCCCTTCTCTACCCCATTTCCAGTGGCATGCATGGCCTGCACCATCCTATTTTGCCCCAAGGGCCTCCAGCACACTCAGCCAGCTATGCTCAGTGGTGTGGAGGAATCAGAGTGGGTTTCTTCAAAAAATCCTTGCCTATTATCTGAGTGAAGTTTCCTTGAATACAGTAGTCCTTAGTATCCTCCTTACACATCTGATAGGGATATTGGACAATTTAACCCCAAATAGGAAAGATGAAACAGAATAAAAAAATTTTTGGACACCTACAAAGCATAAATTACTCAGGACTCAAATCTCCTGGTTTATGGTGCTACCACACTATCTCACACCAATACAGCCTGCTTCCATGAAAATTCACTGCAGTCTAGTGTTACTAAATCTCTGTCAAGCAATTATTTCTACTTGCCAGGGTCCTAGCATACCCCCATACTAATACGTAGATCCCCATCAAAACCAAACATGCTTTAAAAACCTAACCTAAATCATCAGCAAGTACATCTTTATGTATGTCCTAGTAAGTCAGCTGTACCTTTCTGTTTAACCCAGCTGACAAAAGCTGCATGAGGTACACCACTATACAAACTGGAAATTAAGGACGAGAGTTTCACAAAGACCTTCATGAACCTTACTATGCCTACTG
>VZTV01071234.1:3981-16618 GCA_013400875.1 Anhinga rufa | reverse complement strand
TCTTTTCCAACCTAAATGATCCTGTGATTTCTATGATCACCTCTCCCCTGTGCCCTGGGCGTTTGGGGCTGCCACAGGACTGCCTCGCACAGGAGTACCCAATGTGCTGGGGCCAGAGAGGCACTTCTTTTGAAGCAGTGCTGCTCTAGGTGTGTGTCTGTGACCTGTTTCATTTAACCAGGCTCAGACCAGAGCTGGGAGCTGAGCCCTGGCAATGCCTGTCCCCTGCCAGGTGGCTGCTAGCTCCTGACATGCCCACGTAGCACCGGAGCAGTAACTAAATACCACAGCCTAATAAGAATTGAAAAGCACATGTAAAGGCCTCAAACATGAAATAATAATGAAACAAAAAAACAGATCAAAGCTTTTAATTTCACTCTAAGTACTTTACTCTCACTCTTAGAAATTCTTATCAAAGACAGACAGATGTCACTGCCTCCAGGGGTCTCAACTCTGATTTGCATTCACTCCAGAAATTTGCCTTCAAAACTAGAGACCTATGGTGTAAAAGTAGCGGTGGGTTTTGCTGTGGTGAAACCACATGCTGAAATTTAAAAGCACCGCAGAGGTGGGTAAGGCTTTCCAGTGCCGATTCAGTGCTGTACAATGTAAATACAAATAAATCCCTGTACAAATGCCATCAAGCCTCCACGTACTTGTAAGATGAAGTATTATCAAGTAACAGAAATGTTTATGTCTGTGGTAAAATGCTAGCACAAGCCTTCCTTTTTGGGCTGTATATTAGGCAGGAGTGGGTTCACAAGATTTAAAAATAAAATGTCCCAACGTGCCGTGGGCTGGGCACCCGCTCCTGTGGCGCTCAGCCTGCATTAGTCCCTTTTTCTCCAGAGATGAAGGTGGGGATTGCTGGGCTTTCACATGAGGCAGTTTTTCTGGCTTTCTCTTTTATCCCTCTGGTCATCAAATTGCTTTCCTTGGTCAAAAGCTCACTTAATGAGACACACAAGTAATTAGTTGATTGGAACTGACATTACAAGGTCCAGCTGGGAGCAGGGCAGGGGCAGGTCACCTGGGGGGCACCCTGAATTTGGGACATTTCCCCTTGAAATCCCCCAGGCTCAGTTGGCTGGGCTGGTGGCCTCTGTGAAGATGATGTCAACGCAACAGCATCAACAGGGAGCATGAAAACAGCATGTGCCCAGAGGAGCAGAAGCTGCTGTGGCTACACCAAACATATGCAGCTCTCAACCTGTAAGGGGGTGTTGATGTGTGGGTACCACTCACTCATGGCAGCAACTTGCTGAGGAGGTCGTTAGCATGCGTATGCAAAGGTCGTGATACAGAGATGCTGGCACTGGCCTGTATGGCTCCCCAGGAGCAGCAAGGGCTAAGGACAGATGGATGGATGGCCCCACATGCTTTCCTGACCAGTGGGTAGAAGCGGGGGATCTTCCTCTGTCCCCCTCTGCAGCTGGGCCACTGGTTCACCCACCCCCAGCCGCTGCAGCCCCTAGGAGATGACCGAATGGTGGTGGGACTCCCCACAGCTGCAAGGAGAGCCGAGAACACACCACAGGGATTCACTCTCCTGAATTTTGGAAGATGAGGCTGCACAGGGCAGTGCTGGGCCACTGGCATAACTCCTCTGCTGCTAGCAGTGGTCCATATGGGTTGTTTCTCTGCAGTGATGCTATGAGAGGGCCACATGGTGCCAGCCTGAAGGGCATCAGCCAGGGGCAGGTTGGACAGACCTTGTTTCTGAGCTCAGCTAACAACCTAGAAAAAATAAACTATACAGAAAGAAGAGAAAAAGCAGCATCTCACATGTTGTCAGGGCATAATAATAATAATGCTAGCAGTGCCATAGACTTGCATCTTCAAAGAAAATAGTGCAGAAAATAATTGAGTGCTAACCTAAAAGCCCTGTTTTTAGGGCACTGCTCCCTGGTTTTGGTGGTGCTTCCCAGCAGTGGCATCTCCCCACAGCTCCGATGCCCTAAGCTTATGATGAACATCAGGATTTTTGATTCAGGCAGGTTTTAAAACACCAAGACTGAAGTTGACTCTTCTTGAACTACCAAGACCTGTTCACCAGCGGTTAGCACAGCCGGAGGAATGCATCAACCTTATTACAACCTGACCGACAGAGCACTGTTGCCAGGAGCTGGGGATGCCCAGCCATGCATTGGAGGAGGTCACAAGAGTTTTATGCTTCTCCTTTAGTAGCTCTGGGCAGTCACTTGGACCTCTGGGGAGAGCTACAGAAAGGGTATAGACTTGCTTTTCTCTGCCCCAACAGAAACAAATCACTGCCCCCAAATCATCATGATTACACCACAGCTAAAAATAAATGTACCTACTTAAGCCCTGGTTTATCTGGTGTCTGCAGCGTGATGTTGTCAGCAGATACCAGGGGTACAAGGACTTCCCAGGGTCACCCTGGGACTGGTGCTGGCAGACAGGATTGACCCTGAGGGATCAGCTCTGTGCAGCGTAGTACCAAAGCCACGCTCCGCTAACGCCAGATGTTTCAGCCTGAGAAACGCCCATTCAAGCCAGGCCAGCTGGCTAGGCACCACAGCCATGGCACACAAGGATTTTTGCCGGGCAGATACCTGGTGTGTCCATAAAGATTTACTCCAATGTTTGTTCCCTGCCCCCTGCCAGGCCCAGGGAGAAATTTAAGCATTTAAGCACTGTGTGTGGGTGCACGTCTTGCCTCATAGGTGCTGGCCCAAGCTGCTAGGCTGTTGTTTTATCTCAGTTATTCCTATGTAATAAATACTAAATTTTGGGTGCCAAGTTCAGATGCTGCTGGTTGGAAGCAAGACTTAAGTTGTGCCCTTTGACTACCAGCACCATCCTGCTGTCGGCAGTGGCTGTACACAAGGCTGAGGTGGTGGAAGGACCTTGTGCCGGGTGGGCTCCAGGGCTCCTGGTAAAGATGGATGTACTGGGGAACCCCCACCCCATCACAGCCTCCTGCTCTCCCTTAAATAACCACACAGAGAAAATATCTCACCGTTTTGCAGCAGTCCTTCCCCAAGGCCCTGCCACCCCGGCTCTGAGCCCTGCTCCCAGTGCACACTAGAGCCCCGGCCCTGGTTCCCAGGTGGGTACCTGTGGTGGGCAGGTGGTGCTGCTGCCCCGGGTGCTGGCAGCTGGCAAGTGGGGGCACCACCAGGCTGAGCCGCCGCCGCCATGCCCATTGGCAGCTGGTGGAGATGAGAAGGCTGTCAGGCGGCCATCAGCCACCGCACCACATCCACTCTCTGAAGTCATCCCAAATTAAAAACTAATGATAGTTTTCTTTGACAGCTCTTTTTTGATAGCGCAGCTGGAAAAAAAAAAAACAGCCACAAAGGGAATTCAATTTTTTTTTTTTTAAATAATTAATTTGACTCTCTTTACTAGATGATTTCTGGGTATTTTCAGTAGTCTTTTTAATTTCTCTCTGTACAACATCTGGATCTCCAGAGGTCCCCTCCAACCCCTACCACTACCATTCTGTGATTCTGTGATTCTGTGAACATGAAGGAGGAAGTCTTTGGCAAATAAAATGATTGTCAAAATCCTGGGAGAGGGAAGGTGCGGCAGTGAAAAATTTCCCAATGTGCTGATATTAGCTTATCAGCCAGCCTGGCTTTCCATGGACAAAGAACGGAGCAAACAGGATTAGGCCCAGATGAAGTGCCTGGTTTAAAGACCAAGGCTGGCTTCATGAGGAGGCGGTTGGTTCAATACTTGCGATGAAGGCAAGAGGAGGATGTACTAGTGTGCAGGGGACCAAATCTGACACAGCACAGGTGGAGACACCGAACCAGCTGTTGTAAAATGGTTGCGTTTCCCACCCACAGCATTTAGTGTGTATTCACCAGAAATGTGTCTGTCCAGGAGCTTTCCCTTTCCCACCTTGCCTTCTCCTCTCCTTTGGGAGCTGAAGCAGCTTGGGGCTGCGAGCAGCAAGGACTGCCTGTGGCCAGTTTTGGGGCTCTCACTGGCAAGAGGCAGGGCAGGCCACTGCAAACATCTTATAGGTAGATGGAGAAGTTTGCTGGCATGAAGGACAAGAAGACATGTCTTTGAAAAATCCTCTCCCTGGGAGCTGATCATTTGCTCATGATAATCAAATCAATGGTTAATTTGCACTTGGCTACACTCATGTGCACAAAGGCAAAAGGAATGTGCTCAAGAGAGAAGTTTTGGGTGTATAAAAGTGTATGGTATGTCTTCTGATACACATTGTTAGCTTAATGGTGTCTTTTCTTCTACTGTTCAACTTTGGGACCCGCTGATGGAAAGACCAAAAGGGGTGTGATGCAAGATACGTGCATGAAGAGCGTGACATACCACATCTAACGTTAACCCACTCATACTTGACACATAGCCAGTGCTCAGGTTTGACAACAGTCAGTGCTAGCAGAGCAGCTTTGGCTGTCTGCTGTGGCAGACGGACACTTACACCGACTGGATACTCAGTCTAATGATTGTATTTAAACAGGTTAAGAATGATTTAAGGTATTACTGTTGAAAGGCTTTCTGTTCAGATCATATTTAGTCTAAAACCTTCCCAGCCCAAACCGCTGTGATCGCAGATCAGCTCCAGCCGATTTACCAGGAGCAAACACCCAGGGAACCCCACCAAAGCAATCCTCTCCTGTGGTACTGCATTTCATTAGTGTTGGTGTCTCATCCTCCATCTGATGACTCCTGTGATGACTTTTCAGGTGGTGTTTCTCACGTACAATTTTATTGCATTTTGTTAAATTTACTTGGACACACAAGGGCGTTCAAAACAATTATTAGGCTAAAATGCATTTTCCCAGCTGTTGTGATAAGGCTAAATTAAAGAGTCATTGAGAGACCACTATCTGGCCTGCTGTAATCTGCCTTGGCTAGTGCGTAGCGCTTTGTTTTCACTGTACCTATGAACCAAAACACTGGTTGTTTAGAAGAACCAAAAAGGTGCCAGTGCCTACGGTTAGGTGCACAGAGCAGTGAAGAGGTGCTGGGCAGAATTTTAGGAGCTTGAGGGGTTTGCCACTGGTTTTGTTTATCACCCTGGTTGTGATATTAGCCAGGTAGCTTTGGTTTCCTTATCTGCCCCATCCTTTCCTGCCCGTCACTTCCATCATGATTCCTGTGAGGGGGAGGAATGGCCTCTCCAGCTCTGCACTATCCATCGTCTTCAGCGCCTCGGTGCAACACAGTTTCCTATAGGGAAATCACTTTCTGAGGCAGCCTCAAACAACTTGTCCTCCAGGATGGTGCTTCCACAGGCAGGTATCCAGTGATGGCCGTGGATGCAGGATACGCAGTGACTACAGAAAATACAGCTGTCAGGCTGGGAGCAGAGTCCTATTAACTTTCAAGTGGTAATTACACAGAGAAGTTGTGATACTGTGACATGCAGAGAATGGGGTGTTTATTGCCTTCCCGGCAGGAGCATGCCGGGTGTCAGGGCTTGTGAGCAAGCTCTACAAAGCCTCTCATTATTTTCATCCTCTCATTTATATTATTTTGTAAAAGCTCTTTCGGTGCAGAAGACAGCGATATTATCTGAATTTTAATGTTATTTTGTAACGGAATGGATTTGTTTTGTCCTTGTGCATGGCCACTTACCCATCAGGGCTGGCAGCCCTGCACCCTGGAAGGCTTTTGCCACAGCATTGCTTGGGAGGTCAGCCACAAGCCAAAGATAAGAAAAATAAAAGATTTGTTGAAGCTTCAGAATAAAATGTGGGGATGGGAATAGAATGTAGGTATGCTAATCGTTCTGCAAAGGTGGAAGTGGTTTGTGATAGTTCGACAACTTGCTTGCGTAGTTGTTTTGCAGCAGAATTAAGTACTCCATGCAGATGGGACTAACATGAAAGCATCTGGGGACTAGTGGCTGCTGCTGTTCGGTGGCCCAGTGAGTGTGAGGGAGCTCCTGTATGAGAGGGAAAGGGAAGAGGGAAGCAAGTCCTCTCTACAGCCCCTAACATGGAACAAGGCAGACACCAAGCCCAGCCTGTGCCTTGCTCAGCTCTATGCACGTGTTCAGAGTGGAGAGCTACGCAGCCTGAGGAGGTGCCATTTCTATTCTGGGCATGGTTATTAAATACAATGTTAGCTTTACTGGACATCAGCTGCGGCTGCATTGCATGTATGCACCAGTATAGCAGGTTTTTCAAAAGACAGAGGCTGATGAGGAAGGCTGGGAGCGGTGGGAAATACAGAAAGGAAAAGATCTTCCTAACTTCTTTTCCCCTTCATCACAACAAGTGTTGGGGGTTATTAGATATAAAAGCTCAATCTAGTTATCAAAAGCATAACCATCTTTCTGCTTCAGAGATGGCAGAAACATGATTTGGGCAATTTCACTCACTCAGACACTGTAATCTGAAACTTCCCTGTAGAACCAAACCTCTTGCAGTTTCAGTTCAGTTTATCCAGCTACAGAACAGCCGTGAGACCCTCAGACCATTCCTATCCCCGCAAAAACGCAGCGTGGGGGGGGGCACGTGCATGAGCATGAACACCACCCCCCAATTTATACCGACTGCTGACAGACTGCAGATGAAGAGGGATGTAAATGGCAACAGGCAGAAGATGCAGCTTTGAAGGGGTGGGGAATACACTGAAAAAACCCTCAACCCCACAACATCAGCAGGTGAAGCAAGAGGAGAACATGTTTCTTTGGAGGCTTTTGAAACAGAAAACCTAAGTACCTTACCACAGCCCGTACTGTTTTTAGAGCTTTGGGTCAAGAAATTCTTGGGTGAAGTGTCAAAAATCCACCCACCTGAAGACTCTTCAATGACTGCTGCAGAAATCCAGTTCAGACGCCGAAGATGATGCAGTTTGGTGCATTTTATAGTTGCTTTTTATTGTCCCATTAATTAAGGGGATAATTTTCATGGCAGAAGAGTAAGCGGCTGTAAACTGCTTTTGTGGGCAATTAAAGGTTGAAGTGCAGAAATAATTTGAGAGTACAATTCAGTATTGGGGAACACAATCCATGTAATAGAGAAAAAAACCCCAAAAGATAGAAATCCTGATTTTGTATTAGTCTTGAGGAGGTCGGCACTAGTGTCTGGGCTAGCAGTAGCCTAAATAAGTAAGTTTTTGAGGACCAAAGCAAAAGAAAATGAAGCAGGTAGTAGACTGGGCTGTGTTCCAGAGAAGCACGTTTCCAGGTTGCAGTCTGCAGTTTTGCCCCCCAAGCATTTGGGTGAGACATCAGAAGCAGCCGCTCCCAACCACAGGTGCAAGCCCTAAGCCTGTGAGTGACAAGCCCGTGCCCTGGGGGCTACAGACCGACTGCCCGTCAGGAAAGCAGTTTCTGCACAACGATTGTACCATGGACAAAGCGGGGCCGCAGAAGAAAAGTCAGCTTTAATGGCCAGTCAGCGACGTGTGTCATCTCCCCCCAGCTCCAGCAGAATTCCCTCCTTACCTCTGGCAATAACTGCAATGCCATGTGCGGAAAGGTGACGCCATCTCGAGAGACCGTGAATGGGAAGCAGCGATGCTCGTTTCCCCTGCTCCGGAGCACCGCAGCGGCCGGCAGAGCCGGAGCCGGGCCCTGGGTGAGCCCGGGAGTCCATCGCTCAGAGGCACGCAGGCAGCTTTCTAGGAGAACATAATGATTTCTGAAAGAACAGCACCAGAACTGAGCCTTTTAAGAAAATGTTTTTATTTTTTTGTTGAGTTGGCATGTTCCAGCAGAAATATTTTTCCAATCAGTTAACTATTTTTAAGGCTGAGCTTCTGCCAGCTGTTCTAGAGAGGAATAGCTAGGACAGCAGGGCTACGGTCCTTCTGCGTACAATTGCCATGGCTTTCGTAACACTCCAGGCAACAGACCCCAGCTAGGAAGAAACAGGAGAACTTGTGTACCATCGTGTGTTTGTGTATCTCCAGCTCGGAGAGGCAAACCAAGACTCTTTTCCCTTGGAGTGACTATTCTGGGCAACGCTTTTTAGGCGCTGACAGGCCTGCTGTGGAAAAGGGCTTTTTTCCTGGTTGTATTTGAAAGTTTCCTTCTTAGTCTCCAGGCCAGTTCCCTCTCCAAACCCCCACCCTAACCCCAAAGAAATCTCATCAGTTAAGGCAGCCCTTTCTCAAGCTTTCCAGTTTGCAAGTAAGACGACAGCGTTTGTAGCACCCCACTACAGTCCTCCACTACTCTCAGGTGATGCTGGAGGACACTGGAATCCTTCGCTACATTAGGTGCAATACACTGAAATGGCTTTCCAGGACGTGCACAAAGACAAAAATCAAACTCTTCAGTCGGTGAAAATGAGTATTACTCCACCAGGACAGGCAGAACACCTTCCATGCGCCAGCCACATGTATCACCGAACACATAATTTCCATACTTCCCACAGTCATGCCTTTGGCTTCAATGGAGGCGTGCCTACTTAAAGCAGCGTATCACAGAATGTCCTGAGTTGGAAGGGACCCACAGGATCATCGAGTCCAACTCCTGACCCTGCACAGGACAACCCCAAATTCACCCCATGTCTCTGAGGGTGTTGTCCAAGTGCTTCTTGAATAGCGTCAGGCTTGGTGCCGTGACTGCCTCCTTGGGGAGCCTGTTCCAGTGCTCCACCACCCTCTGGGTGAAGAGCCTTTCCCTAATCCCCAACCTAACCCTCCCCTGGCACATCTTCCTGCCATTCCCTCGGGTCCTGTCGTTGCTCACCAGAGAGAAGAGACCAGCGCCTGCCCCTCCTCCTCAGTATGCTTGCTTCCGACTTCTCTTTGTAGGTAAAAACACGCGGGCAGGAACATGACTGGCCAGTAGAGCTTCAACTGAACATGAGCTTCTCACTTCACAAATTACAGGTGCTGGCAGTAACTCCCCCTGGCTTTCTCCCCCCACGCCCCAACACCCCCACGGCCACTTGAAAAGTGGGAGTGTTGGCAAACTGACATTTTCCAGGGTTGTGAAGACAAACTATTCAGGAAATGAAGCAGGGGGGTGACTGAACCATCAATCCCATTGAAAGTTCAACTTACTACCTAAGTACATGTTTAACATGTGAATAAAATATCTAGGGCTTTTCTATTATTAGTCTCCTCATGAGTGGATGAATATATTAAAGCTTATAAGGCTCTGAGAGTTTCTGCAAAGGATGCTGCTCAAGGAGTGCAGCACAGACAGACAGATCATCTGCACACATGTAAGTGATACTCATTTATGGAAGTTTTTTGTAAGAACTGTAAAGACCCCCCCCTTGGTTAATGACACTGTTCAATCTTCTTACATTTCTCATAGATTCAGGGTAGATAAGTATTCCCTTTCCCCTTTGGTGCTTGTTGCTAGAGGCATCCTGATAATCAGACTAATCTTGGGACCAATTTTCAACTCCTAACAGCTCAGTAAACTAAAATGCTTAGGCAATTTATTCTCTGTATATTGTCAGCTAGGTAACACTTGATTTCTCATTCCATGACTGCATTTTATTGTTTTAAACTGAAATCCAGCATGTGTGTTTCCAACAGATTATCTCCATAATCACTTTCTTTTTGCTATGGAAATGATCTGAAAATTGTTCTTTGATATGAGAGAAGAGTTCACAAGGCCACACTGTACAAAAGCTCGAATCGTGCAATTATCATTTGTAAAGAGAAACTGTTATCAAAGTAACTGCAGGGGACACCTCCAGGACTCCTCTTAGAGTCAGGAAATTTGAAACATATATTTCTCTAACATGAATTTCACTCCAAACCCTTCTGAATAATTCATGAGAGCTGATTGAATGTCATAGTTAAGCCTGGCACTCAGGACGGAGATCGGGGGCTTCTGCCGCAGATGGAGGATTTCGCCAGTTCCTTTGGGGTAGGGGGGACCGAGGTGGAGTCTCATCAGTAGGAGGGTTTTGCTTCTCAGGTGCCTTGAATTTGGGAAAGTCCCTTCCCCGTGACAGCAGGCTTGCAGGGGAAGGCTAGGGTGGAGGCGAGTACCTTCCCTACTTCTGTCTCAGGCTGCCTGCTGGGGAGGCAGGAAGGTAAAGGGGAGCGGGAGCCCCCCAACCCCCTGCCTCACTCTGCCCCCACCAGTGCTAATGGCAAGCAGAACCAGAGCCTCTACTTTTCTTAAGCAGCATCAAATTACCCCCACGGGCAGATAACAGATGTTACCCGTTCTTTAAAGGAAGAAGGCACCTTGAGATGGGAAAACGCCATTTTGTTCTTCGTTCACTAAATGAGAGGAGCTATAAATTGCTGGAAAATGGTAGTTTACAAAGCACTAAAAGGAAGACCTGCAGTCTGGCATGTGACCAATACCAGAAGAGTGAGTCTGCTTTTAACTATCATCTTGTGGGTCTACAGGCAGGCAAGTTAGCTGGAGGGATGCTCATTGCTTGTACTTTTTACTTGTAAAAGTAAAGGGGGCAGAGGCAGCTGTGCCCTGAGGGCTCGCTTCGCCAGCACAACTGCTGCTGCCAAATTCCTGCTCCCTCCCAACCTAGGATGAGTTGGAGAACTATATCTATGAGGGAGCCCCCTCCCCAGGATCTGGGGACCTTTTGGGCAAAGCTGACTTCCATGAACTCAGGATTTCACCCCCACAGGGCTCTGGTATGTTATCGTGCTGAAACTATCCAGGACTCACATTCCCATTATGCAGCATAGCCTGAAGACTAAATGCCATTTGATGTTGCCGGATGTTTGGAAGAGAACACAGGGAAATGGAAAACAACCATTTTATAGGACTTACCACTATTTAATCCCACAGCACTTTTCTAATGCCAGGTGCTCCTCCTTTTCACAGAGAGCAAAACTAAGGCATATGCATTTTGACCAAGGTTAGAGGGTCGCGAAATACTCAGGCTTTGTTAATTCACAAAGGCCAAATTCCTCCCCTATAAGAAGAGGGTACGGATGCACAGAACCATGCTGCCAAGCCGCTGAGCAGTGCTGAGCATAATTGTGTTTGTTTTTCATAATACAACAGGCTATCACGCTGTCACCGATAACTCAGATGTAAAACTGATGAGCTGCAGTACGACTACAACAGCGTTATCCCTGGCCATCTCATTTTGCTGAAATGCAACGATCATGAATACTTGTTAATTATTCTCTTTTATTATGTAATATTTTGTACTTAAATAGGAGTCGTGTGGTTATTACTTACAGATACTCAAAAGCCCAAAATTTGTTCTTAAGACACCTGAGGAATTGGGGAAAACACACGACTGTGAAGTGAGAAGTTGATCCTAACACATCTTGTTCTAAAACCTCTGTATTTTTCAAATTTTAATCATTGCCTAATGCTATAGATGACACCTACTGGGCAAATGAATGCCTGGCACATCCAGCATTTCGCAGCCTTCTGAATACTTGGTTATTTCCCCAAATTGCTGGCAAGAATGAATCCTCTTTACCCACTGCAGTAAGGTTCTGTTGCACCCTTTACAGAGGTGGGCAATTCGTAACTGCTGAGAGGAAGGCTAGAAGTACAAACCCTCAGCTACAGGAACCTACAGGATACAAAGTGGTTCTGCGTTTGCAGAGGAGAGGATGCCTGAACTGTCCTCCTGAGACTATTACTTTTATTGAAGTCTAAGTAGTCCCTCTGTTTTGTAAGCTTTGTACAGAAGCAGGAAGACCAGAGCATCAGGGAAAATACTGCTTACCTTTTTTTTTACCACTGGTTAATTTTTTGCTTGCAGGCAACTATAACGATAACTTTGTTACATCACCCCATTACCAATCAGTGTTAAACAATGAAATAGCAGTGTGTTAGAGTTCATCAAATACAGGTGATATTAATGGCACAGTTGGAAAGAAAACGCTGAAAACTCTCCCTTTATGTTGGCTAATTATTCACATTGGGGCTAATAACAGACTTCCAGTGAATAAAAATGATATTAGGTATATTATCCAACTTGTTGCTTTTAGTGCTTTCTAGAGAAAGTGATCTGAAGAGCAAATTTCTATCAACTCAAACTGCAAAAACACGCAACCCAAACATCAGGGGTACTCTTCTCAAAGTTACTCTATTATGCACTCACTGACTTAACTCCACTGATAAAAATTGCAAGTATTTAGAGGAAAAAAACCATAAGATTATTGCTCCCCATTTGAACTTATTATAAGAAAAAACCCTTGCACACACTTTGCATGTGCAGCTACAGTGATTAACTGCATGTATTAATATTTGCAAGCATAATTAGCTAGCTGTCTGCACAACTCAAATTACCCAGGAAACACTTTATTCTCCATGGTAATTGCAAACCTGATGTGCCACAACTGCCCACACCTTTTTTTTTGTGTAAAACAGGACACTTAAATATATGGAAAGATAGTTTAGAAATTTTAGTATCTTAAAAATTGATTCCATCTTTTATTAACTTAATAGGGACATTTCTAACAAACTTGTACTCAAATAAAAAAATTTAAAAAAGACGAAACCTGTACAATCAGGAGTGGTCCAGAATGTAGGTCTGCGTGGCCCCAGAAAATAATGCCACGTAGTAAGGCCTCCAGATCCCCCCAAAAATGGAAGACTGGCACATTCTGTCATGATTGGTTTCTTAACATACCAGTTTTTGTCAGCTGCTCAAGTTTAAAAGGGGATTCACTCTGACCTATCAATCTTTGAATGTTCACATACATATTCTCCCCCATGTGAAGAGAATATATGGGGCAGCGTGCTTCTCCCAACATCTTTGGTATT
>VZTV01071219.1:465-10681 GCA_013400875.1 Anhinga rufa | reverse complement strand
TGACTGGGGCTAAACAACGACAAGTATAGTGCAATTAATTCCCTCATGACAGCTTCTGAAATTAGGAAATATGTAAAATACATATAAAATATTTGGATGTATTTTATTAGCTTTGTTTAGTATTTGTCACACTGGTCAAAACTGCAACAACAGAATTCCTATTCTCAGACATCTCCAAGTCCACCCTGTTCTTTCAGAAAAATAAGCATTTTTCTCAGATTGGAGTTCTCTTTAAGACAAAACAAAACCTGAAAACAACCCAAATCTCTTCATTTTAAATTGCAATGTTAAGAAGAAACCCAAACTTGTTCTTTATTGATGGTTATACTAAATGATTTTGTTCATTTGCTTACACATACAACATGTTCACTGCGTGTTAACACATCAGGGCTATCTAATGTACAGAGAAGCTGTTGCCCTTTATACTACTTTAACCTGAAAAAATATAGATTTAATAGTATAACTTAAATCTATTGATCTCACTTAATCAGCAGAAAATACTCTTGACTAAAGATATTTCTGTCCCTTCTGATTGAGGCTATAAACCGATGTATGTATGTGCAGTCCTTTATAATTCCAGTCAGTAGCACACATACTGTGTATATATATGTGTCTTGATTTTATTTGCTGCTTTTTCAAGTTCTGCATCAGTGAGAATCTTCAATAACAGAAGTAAAGCACTTAAAGCCTTCTGCTCCCCTCTGCACCTTTCAGCAATAAATAAATAAGACTCCAGTCCTGAAGGTAAGGCTAAACCCTTGCAAGGAGACCTTCTGATTTCAGTAGTGTTTCACATAGATCAAGTTAAAAAAAGTTAAAGGATAAAGGTTTAAATCACTAATTGCAAGAACCTGTCCATTTTATTTGCATAACTCTTGTTTTTCTACAAAGTATGCTGAATTTCAGGACATGGGAAACCAGGACATTTGGCATAAACTTTTCATTTGAGGTTTTCTTAAACAGCTGAACATTTTTTTTTTTTAAACAGCTGAACATAGCTCCGTTCTTCAGAAAAAAAGTTAAAGGCATTTGAAAAAAAATACTTTGCTAAAACTGTAATTAAAAAAAAATCTTTTTGCTGAAAGCTTTTTTAGGTGAACTAAATTATACTGGACATATATAAATAAAAAAGAAAAGAGCAAAGAAGAACATGAACATATATTACTAGTGTAATTCATCAAAAACAGTTGACACTTCAATCTAATCCAGAAAATGAAAACACAGAACTTTATAGAGTTATAGGAAGTAAGCAATTTAAACGTACCATGGCACAAGGTCATCTAACAATGAAGCCAGGAAGATGTTCTCTTTTTATTCTCTCTCCTTCACTCCTTTAATCCTTCTGAATCTATCAAGTACAGATTAATATAAATCTTTTTAACAGCCAGAGGTGATCTTCAAATCAGATAATTAATAGTAGTGGTCCAAGTGTGTTGTAACAGGTCCATCTTTCCATTTTAATATAAAACAAAAGGGCACTTGATGTAACTAAGCCATCACTCTGAGAAAGGTTTCTTTTTACATAATAAAGTAATATATGTCTTAACTAATTAGTTCATTATTTTAAAATGTAATTTTTTGGTAAAACTCACTGAGATAGTTCATCTTCCTTAAAGGGGTGCTGATGTGGAAAAAAAACAATTCTAAGAATACACTTGCTGCTGCTCATTCAAAACACTCACTTGTCGAATCATCCCCCAAGTAGTCAGAGCTAGATGTATGAGGCAGAGAAAATACACTCAATTTGTTTTGAAAGTAAACCTCCAAGGCCATTTCATAAGCAAAAATCATATTCATGTCATACAGATACTGTGGTTAAGTTTATGATTCCAATTAGGCCTGGAGAGCTTTCAATACTCTAGAAAAAATTATTTCACTAATCTATATGTAAATACTTCAGTAAAACCACTGAACAGTGATCAAGTTCAGTATTAATATCACAAATTAAAGATGGCATCTGAAAACGTACTGTCTAGAAGAATGATCAGAATTCATGCAGAAGAATAATCTGTGATTTCAGCAGCCTATAAGCACCATGGAAATAACTGCGGTGTTGTATTCATTAAATCTCAGTGTTATATATAAGAAAAACACTAAATATTGAAATACAGCTAGTGGTCTGGTGGCAGCAGGGTGAGTAGTAGACAATCACCTGGAAATGGTAGCCTGAAGAAACTCATCGTAGGACTAGCAGACACAGTTGTACAGTTCAAATTGACAATTAAAGATACTATCTGTGCTTGCATTTCCATTAACAAGAAAAAAAAAAAAACAAACAACCTAAATAACCCCCTAATTATTTGAATGTCTTACTGAAAGTGTGTTTATTTAAGTAGGTGCAACAGCATATTTGCTTGCCCCAGTGGAGAGTGGGAAGAATTAGCCAAATACCCCATTCAAGAGGCAAAAATTATTGTACTGGAGGAAGGTACAATCATCCCCATACTTTCTGAAGTGTCTAGGGGTTTTGTAGCTCCAGGGCACAAGAACTATTACTTGTTTACACCACTGCCAGCCTCTGTGCAGACCAGCATCGCTCTGCCCCTGGACTCAGCTTTCGCACAGCAGCACTGAGACAAGCCAGCTGGAATGGGCAAGTCCACTGTAAAAGCTCATGACTGTTCTTGCTCCCTTGGCTTCACTGTCTTATATTGAGCCTTCTGGATGTGTAACACAGATTTAGACAGTATAATTTTTAAAGGCACTCACTCAACTGACATGTAAGTTAGCTGTGAGACATATGGATGGCAGGATTTAGGTCGACCATAGATACCTAACTACAGGTGACTACCTCTGCACTAGATACACAAGGTCTCACTTCAATCAGCAAAGGTTAATTTGGTGCCCATACATAGCTGCTTAATTTCATTTTATGTGGAAGCCCTAAGGTCTCAAAGACATCAGCCGAAGGTTAGCAGATGTAATACAGAATTTACATGAGTTTCTCAATTGCAACTGGTATTAGGAATGACAACTGGTATTAGAGCAGTACCCTACAGCGTCTCAGATGACACTGTATGCCTATGTGTAAGCAAATGAATCAATCCAGTCAGTGATGGCTGATCTGTCTAATTCATCCTGTGGCAGGCACCTATCTTGACAACTTCCCTTCTACTTGCCCCTACTGCAAAATAATTAGAATATATTTTTGATGCTGTCTTATGTGCAGCTAGCATGGGAATATTACTCCCTCTTCCACTCTCTGATTTCCAGCAGATGAACATTGTTTAAAACTCCTCAGCTTAAAATGAAGTTAATTCTGGTAACAGGTCCATAGTAATGTCACATTTCCCTGTCACTCATAAACCTTGTCACTGTACAACCTATTACCTAAACTGTACTGCAGAAATAGTATAAACACAAAAATAAATGGCTCATCCATCCACGGTTCATGATTGCATGATTGTTGGACCTTGTTGGCACAGCCTAAAGAGCAGGAAGCACCTGATTCAATAAGTGTACTGCCTGACGAGGTAATGTTCACATGGGGACATAGAAGGGAAAGGAGGATGCTCCACTGTTCAGTGCAAGCTAATTCTAAAATGGTTTTAAATTGCAAGGTACTGAGAGCCAGGGGGACTCTCCCCAAGAGCTGAGCTGCCACATTTCTCACTGCTGTGTCAGTGTGGAGGTAGGCACACAGGGAAGAGCACTGGGCAGCTCTGCCATTTGAGTGGTCACAAGAGAACTCAACGTGCAGCAGGCAGCAGGCAGAAGCCAGGACATATCTCTGCAGCAAAGATGAAGAACCAAAAATTAACAGACAAAAATGAGTGGTGGAAAAAAACAATTTCATGTCACTTCTCTTAGCTTAAATTAATGAATAAGATATTTCTCTAACTGCTGTTGTATCTAGGCATTAGATATCTGCTGATTTTTGGCATGATCCATGAGACAACTGAGCAGGAGGAAGAGAAGGTCATAATCACAGAATCACAGAATGTAGGGGTTGGAAGGAACCTCGAGAGATCATCTCGTCCAACCCCCCTGCGTGAGCAGGCATACCTAGAGCAGGGTGCACAGGACCACGTCCAGGTGGGGTTTGAATGTCTCCAGGGAAGGAGACTCCACAACCTCTCTGGGCAGCCTGTGCCACTGCTCTGTTGCCCTCACAGTAAAGAAGTTTTNGCAGAGTAGAGGGGCAGGATGACCTCCCTCGACCTGCTGGCCACACTCCTTTTAATATAGCCCAGGATACCATTGGCCTTCTTGGCCACAAGGGCACAGTGCTGGCTCAGGGTCAGCTTGCTGTCCACCAGCACTCCCAGGGCCTTCTCAGCAGAGCCACTTTCCAGCAGGTCAGCCCCCAATCTGTACTGGTGCCTGGGGTTGTTCCTCCCCAGGTGCAGGACCTTGCACTTGCTCTTGTTGAATTTCATGAGGTTCCCCTCAGCCCAGCTCTCCAGCCTGTCCAGGTCCCATTGGATGACAGCACAGCCTTCTGGTGTATCAGCCACTCCTCCCAGCTTGGTATCATCGGACAACTTGCTGAGGCTACACTCCACCCCTTAATAAGGTCATCATAGCCTTCTGACCCACTTCAAAAAAGGGTTATTCTGTATTCTGTGAATGACATGGTATTTGTCATGAAGGTAGGCTGAGAGAGAAGTAGGAAAATGGATACTGCAAATAGCAAAGCTGGGGGGAAAGTAACATAAGAGCCAATAAATATATGCATAGAAATGTCCCTGAATGTACAGAAAGGAAATCTAAACTTGATGCCAAAGTCCAGTGCAGTCAAGTGTCAGATATCATAATTAAGAAAACCCTATGAGACTGGAGATCAGCAGGAACCAATTTACTTTACTTAAATACTAACAGCATAGATGATCCCATTTGGAGAAGGACCAATCAGCAGCAATCTCTTCTCTGTTTTCTCCCCATTTCCCATGTGACAAAGGAAAGTTAACAAAACAGAGCTCAGAAGGTAAAACCATTTTCACCCACAGATACAAGGAGACAGGAAGAGGTACAAGGAGGCTACCCATGTAGTCATCCTGTGATGTGGGAGAAGAGGTCTCTGTCCTCCCATAATTTGTATCTGATAAACAGAGACAGGAATGATGGCAGCCAGAAAGCACACTAAAAATATTTACCACAAAGTACAAATTCTATTTGCAATTATATTATAATGCTTTCAGCTGACTTCAGTCTTTTACAACTGGAATTCACCCAAAAAATACATTACAGTACAAAGTACTTTACAGATGTCATCTAGAACTGGAAATTGTGGCACCCTACCCATGGCCAGTATGCAAGGCTTTCTCTCGCATGTGTTACAGGGATGACCATTTTTCTTCATGAAAACCAGTTGACCTCAGTATGTTACAACAGGCTATGAAACTGCAAGCTTTTAATACTTTACATAATTGCTCATGTTTGCCTGTGATTCCAGATCTTCATTTTGAACTCACTATTTTATAACAGCACAAAGGGAATTTAACTTGTCAAGTGGCTGGCAAAGCTGAAAATGAAATATCATAAGAAAAAATGTCTGGGGTAGACCTTTCTGACCCAAACTTCTCTTTTGCCAGAAGAACAATTTGTCTCACCAGTCACTGTATGGGCTCCATCAATTGTACAGCTGATGTTTTTTCTGGACTTGCATCAAACAACCTCAGCGCATCAATCAAGACGTTCTTAAACCTCTGTCCTTTGACGCTAAATCCAAAAGTTCCCTTTTCATGTGCACTCAAGAAATAGACATTGATAACCTCAGAACATAACAATATGATGGATTTTATCTTGAAGGACCTAGAATAATTAAATGCAACCAACTTGTTTCAGAAAGGTTTCCTTCAGCTCTGCCTCAAGGATGTGACATATTTGCTGTTTTTTTCCTCAGTTTTCGATTTCTTTTGCTTTGTCAGGGAAAGCAATGCCGTTATATATCACACAAAATAGTGATGCAGTGAGGAGTGAGGAGTGACAGAATCCAGCAGAAGAAAAGAGTTCAAATAAAAATGTTTCAAATCTTAAGCCATACAGCATTTTGCCAATAATGTAAAAACTTTAAGACTTGGCAGATACCATTAACCAAGATTTGCTTTCCCAAAAGGCTAGATAGAAATTTTCTTTCCTCAGAAAAGCAGGAGCAGTCAACAAAAAACCTCATCACCATTAGGAATGCAAATACAGGGTAAATTTATCCAACGACCTTACTGAAGAAAAATTCTGAAAGTCAAAGTCTGGAAGTGAAAGACCCAAAATTCATACTGCTGTCCATTGCCCTTGGATTTTTTACTGTCATTTCATCTTGCCTTATGAGCCCTTATTACGATGTGGCTTCTGCCATCACTGTACCCAACAAGTCTTCTTGTAGTGGACACAAGTTGTGATGGAAAGCATTGTTCCAACGAAAGAAAGAATTTCTTAGGTAGATAAGGGGACTTTGGGGGCTTGCAGGGAGAGGGGCATCTCAGGGCATGGCAGGACTGGGCCGTGGCCACAGCTGAAGGGCTGAGGAGCAATGGAGAGAACAGGCAGGTGGAGTAACTCACAGAGAAAGGTAAGGTTGGCTGAGAGCAGCTGGTGAGGAAAAACTGGCAAGTACAGGATGCTAGCAGCTAGCCTTAGCAGCACCAGGCAAGCATGGCTCACAAGTGCCTGGCAGCATGAGGCACAGCGAGCAGAAAGGCATTAGCTAACACAAACAACATGTGCCACCATATCGGCTCATTCTGAATCAATGCTACCCGGTAATCCCTAATAATTTCAAACTGTGAATGCAAATGGTGACAGGAGGGGGAGCATTTTACCCCCTCTCTCCCCAAGGAAAAACTACAAATTGTTATTGTTGTTCTTTGAGGAATTAATTATGGCTGCCCTGTTTTTCTTATCTCCCTCAAATAGGAATAATATTTCTTAAGTCATTGGATTCATGTTTGTGCTTGTCAAGTCCAGGCAGATGCCAAAGCTAGTAAAAAGTCTGAATAACAAGTAGAATATATGCAATATCAGCCTCTAAAATGTAAACCCCCTTCCTTCATAATAATTGCTCTATTCATGATCTCATTTTGATATGCCATAATAGCTGAATAAGCAAAACTAACTGAATTAAAATTTGATCATGCAGATACCACTACATCATGAGTACATTGTTTTGCAAAGGAAGGATTATTTTAAAGAAAAATATGAAGACTTATCAGATACAAAACCCCAATGTCCATACCAAGTAAATGTTATCTGCAAATACAAAGTAAATATTTTTACAAAACAGAAAAGAGATCCATTTAACCATTGGCATATAGCTACCTCTGTAAATCCTGGGTAATTTAAGATCATAAAATCAGTTAAATTATATTACTACTAATCTCCCAATTCCCATAGTTATTTCTGATATTCCAATTTCTAACTGTGAGCCATACTGAAATAATATATAGATGGCACCCATACTTAGTTCTTTTGGTTGAATGGTAGCATTTGAAGGCAGGTCTTTTTTGTCGCTGGAAGATGGAAAATTCTATGGAGACCAAAGATAAAGAGGATGAGACCAAAGCTAAGAAGATGGAGCCACCAGATAACTCAGTAAGGGGACAAAAGCAGTGTTAGGATTATGTTGATAATAGATCTCAACCAGATGTTTGCTGACCATTTCTGCCTTTTCAAAGCAGTGAAGCTTTCCTAAGTGAGACACTACTGTACCTTGAGGACTCTGAATCAAATTGCTGCTTGCAAATGCTGTGTACTTGATTTCTTTTTTCCTAAGAATGACAAATTTATTAGTTATTTGTTTTTATTTCTAGCCTCCAATTCATGTTTGGTTAGGTTTCTTATAACTACCTTCCATGTACTACAGCACTCTACATGTACAATGATCTCTCCCTGACCAGGAGGCAAATGAAGTATCTCCTACCATAGTAGGAGACGCTGGAATTCAGAGACACTGTCATGACTCCAGCTCAATAAGTGGGCCTCTGTAAACTTCATGAGGTTCAACAAGGCCAAGTGCAAGGTCCTGCACCTGGGTCGGGGCAACCCCCACTATCAATACAGGCTGGGGGATGAAGGGATTGAGAGCAGCCCTGCAGAGAAGGACNGCTGGAGTACCTCTCCTATGAGGACAGGCTGAGAGAGTTGGGGTTGTTCAACCTGGAGAAGAGAAGGTTCCAGAAGGACCTTACTCAGACCTTTCAGTACTTAAAGGGGACTTATAAGAAAGATGGGGACAGAATTTTTTAGTAGGACCTGTTGTGACAAGACAATGGGTAATGGTTTTAAAATAAAAGAGGGAAGATTTAGACTGGATATAAGGAAAAACTATTTTTACTATGAGGGTGTTGAAACACTGGCACAGGTTGCCTAGAGAGGTAGTCGATGCCCCATCCCTGGAAACATTCAAGGTAAGGCTGGACGGGGCTCTGAGCAATCTGATCTAGTTGAAGATGTCCCTGCTCACTGCAGGGGATTAGACTAGATGACCTTTAAATGTCCCTTCCAATCCAAACCATCCTATGATTCTGTCACTTGAATCATGCAGTTATCCTAACTGAAAGCACTGAGTTGACTTTCAAGAGAAGGTCTCAAATTTATAAAAAACATCTGTGTTTTTTTTTTTATTATTTTTATCAAGGCACATAGAAAAACTAATTTAGTTAGAGTGCAGTGTTCACAGAGTTCTGTGTGCGGAACAGCACTGTTGAAAGAACAGACTAATTCTTCTACAGTTTGTCAACACTTACCTGGTGATACATGCTGTGACGCACCACACGTCCCCTTTTTATTGAACATCTAGAATGATAAAATGTCTTTCTTTGTGTGGAAGCCAGGGCATGGAAGCAGGGAGCCCTCCATAGAAGCTTTGTCTACCACTCATTTCCCTCAGTTGTGTGGTGGTGTTCAGCCTATTTTGTTTCATCAGTTTTTCGATGTGTCCTGCTTCCACCCCTTCAAAAGCAGGAACATTTTCTCAAAGCAAGAGATTTTACAGTGTGTATACTTCCATTGTTTCAATTCCTCCTCTTCCTCTCCTATGCCTGCCTGGAGTTTGTTTCCCATTCTGCTCCTTATATATACCACTGAGTTTGTGTGTTGCCCCTTCATTCCTTCCTCCATCCTCTTCTCAGTATCAGTGTCTATTTTTACACTGCACAATGCCTCTGACAGTTTTATGCTGCAGTTCTTTAGCAACCCCATGCTCCCTCATTATTATTTATATCATGTTAGAAACAAATATCTGAAGGCATCAAGATATTAAACACTTTGGGGAGAATGAACAAAAGTAAGAACTAGATAGGTTGGAAGGCATGAATGAAAGTCAATAACCAATTCCCTCCTTTACAGGCAGTTACAGGATACATATTTTAAAGAAATGCATCATCATTTTCCTTTCAGTGTTCAGGTTTCCTCTCAAATCAAGGATGCTGTCCCCTGTTGTCTGCAACCTCTGTGATTCATCAGATAAATTTGCTGATGAATCTGCTGTACCTGCTGCTTAACAGTGGTGAGGCCACATCTGGAATATTGAGTCCTGTTCTGGGATCCCCAGTGCAAGATATAGATTTCCTGGAGCGAGTCCAGTGAAGGGCCACAAATATGATTAAGGGATTGGAGCATCTTTCATATGAGGAAATGCTGGGGGAAGTGGGACTGTTCATCACAGAGAGGAGAAGGATCAGAGGGGTCTTATCAATGTATAAAAATAATTGGTGGGAGGGAATGAAGAAGAGAGAGACAGATTCTTCTTGGTAGTGACCAGAGCAAGGTGCAATGGGTGCAAGTTGAAACACATGAAATTCCATCTGAACACAAGACAACACTTTTTTTTTACTGTGAGGGTGATCAAACACTGGCACAGGTGGCCCAGAGAGGTTGTGAGGTCTCCATCTGTGGAGGTATTTACACTGTGACTGGACATGGACCTCGGCAACCTGCTGTAGCTGCCCCTGCCCTGAGCTGGAGGTTGGACTAGATGATATCCAGATCATGATTTTGTGGCCCTCTGAATCAGTCAAGATCCTTGTGTTACAGACCGACATACAGGAGAACAGACACATTAAATTAGAAGTTAAATTACACGCATTAAATTACAAACATAGGCAAAAGTTTATCTGAAATTCAGTATTGTGTATTTCTTTTACATACAGGAAATTGTAACTGACATGAACCTCATGAGGTTCAACAAGGCCAAGTGCAAGGTCCTGCACCTGGATCGAGGCAACCCCCACTATCAATACAGGCTGGGGGGTGAAGGGATTGAGAGCAGCCCTGCCGAGAA
>VZTV01071206.1:0-13455 GCA_013400875.1 Anhinga rufa | reverse complement strand
CGGGCCGGGGCGGCTTCGGCTGCCCCTCGCGCCATGGCCGCCGCGGCGCGGGGGCGGCGGCCCCGTCCCTCGGGGTGTCCCCGGTGGCGCTGGTTGTCGCCGAGCGCGGTCGCTCCGTAAATAACAGTAACGAGGCTGTGAGAGATGCGCCAAACTAACGTCCCCGGCTAGGCAAGGGGGTAGGAGCTACCGGAGAAAATACCGTATTATGTGCTAAATTTAGTGTCTGTTCAGCGTACCGAAAAGCTAGCTGTCACATTAGTTAGTGATTTTATTCCCGTAGTACTGCGTTCTTGGCAAGCAGCGTCATTTTTTTCTTTAATGAGGCAAAATGTCAAAAACTTGCTTCAGTTATCTTTCAGGTAATCCTGGCAAGGTCAGCGCGCGGAGGTCTTGGCATTCACCTTAGCAGAGAATTTATGTTTCTGGGAGTGTTTTGGAAGCACCTTCAGTTTCACGTGAAAGTAGTTCTTTTGATGTAGTTTACAGAGATATATATTGCATGGCCAAAAATATTGACACGTAGCTGTGTCTTTACCTTTACTGTGCCCTAAAATAGCTTTCAAAACATCAGTATCATAAGTAATTCTACTTTGTGTTTCTTTACAGTACTGGCATAAAGGATGTTTCCACTGTGAAGTTTGCAAAATGGCTCTGAACATGAATAACTACAAAGGATATGAAAAGAAACCTTATTGCAATGCGTAAGTATTGTAAATGTCAAGTCTTGCAGAAATGCACATGGAAAAAAACCCCTGGCCCTGGATATTGTCAAATAGGTATTGTCATGCTGTAAAAACTTAATCTAGAGATGTAGCAGTGCAGTCTAGAGCAGTTTAGTATCTTCTCAGATGGCATATTCTACTCGCATTGAAGTGATAGAAGATGAAAATATTTGATTATGTGTTAGGGCAATGTTTTAATATCAGATCTCAGGATACAGGTCCTTTCCTCCCAGAACGTGTCAGATCTGGTGCTGACTCCTATTACATTCATTATTGGCCTGCTGGGATACAGTTGTCCATGATGCAGCTCTCTGTTCAGGGTTATGGACCTGATCAGCATTTTGTACTAAGAAAACAAACAAAGCACCTCTCGGTTGTGTCATTTACCAGAGACAATATCCTGTTAGAGATCACGACAACCTATTTTTAAAACTGTTATGTTGTTCACATATCTTGGATTACCAAGCTAGATATTTACAAAATCGCTGCTTCTGGTGCTTCATGCTATTTTCTGTTTTGCTTCTCTCTTAGATTTTGATAGAATAGATTCCTTTTGGTTGTGGAGGATAATCATGTTGTATTCCACTTCTAGATTTTGTTGTTCTGTGGATTTTGAAGAGAGCTTTCATGTTTGGCTTGCAGATACTGCAGAAGAGCATTTTGATACATGTAGAAAAAAGGTGCTTATTGTTCTTTGTACCATGCTCCTAAGACTTGCTAAGTGCATTTCAGTATGTTTTAATCTTTAGAAACATTTATAATATGCTTTGTTAGAAGGATATCTCTAAAGAATTTGGAATCAAGTTTGATCTTATCTTATATATCGTTATTATTTTCATCTTTACCTACTTAAAACATGTTTTGAAGAGGCAGAATTTTCAAACTACAGACATATAGTATTTTTTTTTTTTCAGAAATATTCTCCTTTACTCATCTTAAAATATTTGTTTCACATTGAGGTAGACAGTCTATGGCTGGCCGTCACAGAGTGGTTCAACAGCATATGCTCATTTCTACCAGGCTAAAATTGAAGCCAGCCAGTGCCTATCTGTCTAAAATACGAGTTTTGTTATAAAAACTGCTGTGCTGCCAGAACTCGAAACACCTGTTTCAGTGTGCACAGTTGTACTTAGATTGCTTTAGGAACATATGGAGTTACACACATACATTTCTAGCTTTCCTTGAAGAGCTTTACAGTGTATGGGGGTGACATTAGACCTCTTGTAATAAAGTGTCATCAGTTGCCAGTCTTATGTGCGGTAGAGAAAGCTCTCTAGGAAGGGAGATTCATGCTTCAACAGGTGCCACACTACAAGTTGAGACTAACCTAAAGGGTATTGGCCCTAGATGGGACTCTGCTTTTGACACTGTTTGAGTTGAAGTATAAGTACAGGCTTACATCCTTTACAGTGGTTAAAACTCGTAATAGTTTAGTGCCTTTTACCTAAATTTTTGTGGTTAAATTTCAGTGATGATACTTTGGTTGCTTGATTTTTCCTATGTAATCAGATACTTCCTTGTACTTAATAATGCAGTTTGTTTACAAAGTCTCCTCTGTGCTGTACATTGCTGTTTCCATGCCATACATACTCAACTTCTGTTGTGAGAGAGATTTTCATCTATGTAGTTATGCTACATGGTGTGTCCTTCTATTTACAAATGAGGGGGAATAAGGATGATGGATATGTTTTGTACTGTTCAGGCGCTATTCTTCCTGGTAGTTGCTTTAAGGAGCTCTGTAATAGTGATCCTTGAAAAAATAATCTCTCTTTTTGAAAGGTCCAGCAAACCTGATGTATGAAATGGGAGGAAACAATGTAAAACCATGAAAGAATGGGTTTCTTCTATTAAAGAAGAGATAAAATTTAATGTATAGTATCAACAATGTGTATTTTGTTCTTAAGTTTTGGTAAACTTAAGGGCTTTTTTTTTTTTTTTAGGGAAACTTTAATCAAATAATCAAAATAATTGTAAGTGTTCTATGGAACCATGAAGGGAGGACTAAAGTGTGCTTTGTGGTTTCAACAAACTTTAATATCCTTCAAAGGAGGGATAAGAAGTTTATGCAAAACTGTGTTTTGAAAATACAGTTGATTTAAATTATCATATTTTGACACAGTACTCCTGCATCTCAAAAGTTACTTATTTGCAAAGCAAATGCCATTGTAGTATTTCAAATTATGATGTGTCTTATCTGGCGTTCATTAGTAAGGGGCAAATCCATTTTTATGTTAAATACTGTTTCATCAGAAAATCTGCAAAGAAAAGAATGCAAATTTACTCATACAAACACCTACAAGCACTTGACAAAGAGTAATTACTGTTAGACTGTTTATTGAGGCCATCTATCAATGAGAGAGCGTAATTTGTAGATAAAAGTGAAAAAGTATGCACTGATTTGAATGGGAGAGCAATACCATAAAGTTGTTTAATAGGTTTGGAAGCCATAGTTAGCCTTTTGTAAGGACAAGTTGAAAAGCACGTATCTTCAATAATTTCTGTAACTGTTTGTTAGTTCACAGGTTAGATAATGCACTTGAGTATATTTTGACCTTTGAACTTAAATTATTCCACTTTTTTTTTCAGGTGCTAGATTAATAATTTTTGCTGCTTTACTGACAAAGATCAGAAGTTACTTTTTAACTGTAAAACACAATTGTGTTTCTGTTACTACAAGAAAAAGATATTGATTTGTGAATGTTTAAACTACTTTTGGTGGAGGAGAGTAAAGTCAGATGGATTAACAGGAACTAGCGAACGAAGAAGGAATATATTGTGAAATACTTCAATTCAGTGTCCATTAGAAGAGAGCAGAGATATTTGTAAATGAAGGATCCTGCTTTTTTTAAGGGCAAGTTTTTTGTTGGGCAGCGTGTCCCATTTCCAGCTAAATGGTTGTATATGTTCCTTGTGATACGGGTACACTGATAGCAAAAGTAATGACTGGGCTACTGATGTAGTAGAACTGCTACAGGTCAAGAAGCTGAGTTGTCTAGTATTGCACTTCTGATACTGCTTTTGTAAGTTGTAGATTTATGAAAGATTTTGCAACTGGGTTATGAGGGAAAACTTTGTCTACATGTGCTTGTGTGTAATATGGCTTTGAAAAGAATGATCTTTGTATCAGAGTTTCCATGAAGTTCCTTGATCTGTCTCCTTTTAAACCTCTCAGTTCTCCTGCTTGTAGAAAGAAGATTATACAACTTTGTTCTCTCTCTTTTTTTATTATTTACATAATTTGTGAGCTGTTTGAGTCAGGATAGTTTATCTCCGCGTGTTTGTGTAGTGCTTAGAATACTGTGCTTTTATCTCAGCTGGGACCTCCAACTAGTGTACAGTACTCTCATGACTTATGGTATTGTGTTTCTCACTTGACTTGCATTCATGTTTCATCTGGAAGGCCTCATACACAACATTTTGAAGCTTGTAGATGCTTAGCACATGGACACTGCTGGGTTTGCCTTAATAACTTTAGTCTTGCTTTTTATTTGCTGTCTGACTTTAGTTATGCCATGTTGCCAGAGAGCTGCCTGATTTGTGGAATAATGTTGATGAGACTAAGGGCTCTAAGTTGTAGTCCGGTTTTGCAGTTCAGCCAGGTGCTATGCATTGCCTGAAGCAGGTTAATGAGCCTTTCTTTGTCTCTCTGAATGTGCATATAGGTAGTAAAAGAAAGGTTAAGAAAATTAAAATGACTCGGGTAGTCCCATGATTTGTTAAATCAAGGTGGCTTTAATGCAAATCTGAAACCTATTCCACTTTAATATCTGCAGATAGAGATTATTAAATATATGGAAATTATAAGAAGAAAAGTTGTTCTTGTTGTTATTATTATTATTGGCACACTCAGAGCTGATCCTTCCCAGCTGCAAATAACCAAGATGATGCAAGGAAATGAATGGCATTTTGGCAACTAACCATCTGTGTACTAGTTCTCAGGCTTGTTAAATGATTGAATCATGTTGAATGATTTTATGGTAACTTATTCTTATGAATATTCATAGAAATACTTTTTTGACAGATTCACTAGACCAAAACACAAGACTCCTTTTTATGCAAAATGTAGAAGCTGAAAATAATATTTTTGGAATGTTCTCTCCGCATTAGCTATACCTGCTGATGCAAACACTCTTCCTGCATGTGTGAACACATCCGATGGAGATGTATTTTTTAATTTCTGCAAAACCTAATAGCTTAAGCTTCTGCAGACCTGATATACCCTCTTGCCAAAGGCAAACAACCTCACTATTGGAATAAATCTTTCTGAAATACTTAGTATCTAAAATTTTGCTAATCACCTGCACACAGGGTAGCTTCATTCAAGTTTTTATTTATGACAGTCACCATACGGAATGATTACATAACTTTAAAATTTTAATCTACTGTCATCAGTCTTAGCATGGATTATTGGCATGAAGAAAAACTCATCATCACTTTATTTGTTCTAGACTTAATTTCCTTTAAACTCATGCCAGTAGGAAGTAGATATGCAAATACATTTGAAATATTGTGATGTTGTTAGGAGAATTGTATTACAGTTTCAATCTGCAAGTGCAGTCAAACTTTACATTTTAAGATACTATAGAGGAGGGATGAAAAATGTCGAAGTTATTTTATACCAGCTTGGAAGTGGTAAGAACATGGTAAAACTTTCTGGACAGTCACATGGGCTGGAAAGTGGAAGCTGTTGCTTGTAATCAGTGGATGAATGTGGCCATTATATGGAATCCATTGTCTGGAAAGGTGAACTTCTGTGTAGATATTTGATTTTAGCTGTGAAACATGAGTGGCTTTTCTTTCTACCAGTTAGAAAACTTCTAGAAGGTGACTAGGAGTGTGATGATACTATTCTTACTAAAAATAGCTAGCATTATCTTATTTTTCAGTATTGATTTCAGCAGGTGATTATTTCTCTGTTTAAATATGGCAGGAAGAAAGAAAATGAGTAGTTAAGGAGTAGAAAGAGTAATCATTCTGAAATAGGATGGAGCCAATTCTAAGAGTTGCAGTAAACAGAGTGCACAGAGTAAATGGATTTTTCTTTCTAATTCTTCATCTTCAACTGTTACTGAACAACAGCTTATTTTGTGTGAAAGGATAACACTGAGTTGGGGTTGAGGATGAAGACTGTTTTACGGCATGGTTAACCTTACAGCCAGTTATGTGTGGGGTTTTTTTTAAATTTTTTCTTGTTTCGGGCTTTTCAGCCATTTCTGATCATTAGATTTAATATATAGGTCAATCCAAAGTGGTCATTCTTACGAAAAGAAACAACTCAAACTCCCATGCAAGCCTTCCTGCACTTTATTAACTTTATGTATCAAAGACTTTCCTCTTAGGTTGTAATATAAAATGAGTAATGCAAAT
The DNA here is from genome assembly GCA_013400875.1 of Anhinga rufa. NCBI lineage: Eukaryota > Metazoa > Chordata > Aves > Suliformes > Anhingidae > Anhinga > Anhinga rufa. The sequence continues at coordinate 7,363 of VZTV01071206.1, read as the reverse complement.
AACAGAACCACTAGATAAACAGCTGGTAAGGGTCTCAGGTCAGAGCCAAATACACCAATGTAATTTAAGTCCGTTATTTCTTATTCAGCATCTCTTAAGTACTGACTGCAGCATTTGAAAACAGTTATCATGTCTCCCCTTAGCCATCTTTACTTTAAACAAAACAGCTCTAACTCTTTCCTCATAGGTCGTATTTTTTGGTAGTTCTTGTTTCTCTACCTTCAGTTATCTCCAGATGAATTGCAGTGCCCAGTGGAGCATTATCAGAGCTGGTAGAACAGGAAGAGTGCCTATGCAGCTCAGAAAATTTTTCTCCTAAGTCCCAGTACAGTCTTTGCCATTTTTTTTAATTTGTTGCAAAACCCAAACTATTGGTAAGTCATATTCAGATTGTTGTGGACTACAGTTTTATCCTTCTATGCAGAATTGCAACCTGAGCAGTTGTTATTATCCATTATCTGAGCAGTTAGTTGTTCTTGGCTAAGCACGGAACCTTCCACTTGGTTCTCATTGAACTAAAGCTCAGTTTTTCCCCAGGCTGTTTCTCCGATTTGTCAAGTTCATTTTATATTCTAATTTTGTTCTCTCATGTGCTTACAGCCCCCTTCTATCAACCTATCAACCCTTTCACCAGAAAGCCTGTAAGCATATTGCAAATTTAATAAGTGTAATCTTCATTTCATCACCCAGGTTGCTAGCTGAAGGCTTGGAAGGGTATTGGGAGCAGTATGTACCTCTGTAGTCTGATGCAGCCTTCCCTTCTGTAGTGAGCAGTGATGAATGAGTGAAGTACTTTATCGTCTCTACCTTTTCATGGAGTGCTAGATCAGGTGTTAAGTTCTGCATAAGAAAGAAAATAGAATTGTGAAAGAGCATAATCATTGCGGATATTTATGCAAACTGCTTAAATACGAGGGACACCTACAAGTAGAGGAAACATACGTTCCTGCTGTTCGGTGCTGTGGTATCTTTCTTGGTTAATTGAACATTAAGTCCAAATTAGTATTGGTGATATCCAGTAATGAAAAGGAAAGTAGGACAAGAAGCTGAGCCTATTTGCTAGAGCAATTGAAGGAGCTTCTTAGGCAAAACATACTTGTCTCTGAAAGGTGTTTGATGCATATCTTTAAACTCTTTGAAGAATGCACATGAGAACACTTTGTCAGAGATGCTGAATACTGTGCGTGAGGCAGATGGTAGTTGCAAAAGAATTACTAAAGAATAATCACCACTGACACTCAGATCTTGAGAAAGTTGGGCTGTGTTTTGATTGCTGTGACTGTGTCCAAGTAATGGGATGCAAAGATGTTTCTCAGGTTCCATTTCAACATGTTCAGATGGCTGTGTCCTGATTTCATGTTTGATCAAGACCTGCATTTGACACCGTACATGCCATGTGCTGGTGGGTGTGCAGGGAGAGGACTCTGAGCTCCAACAGGTCCCTTGGTGTGCATTGTTGCAAGCTGTGGAGAGCACCATGGAGTGCTGCAGCCAGCCTGCTTCCCTGCTGGTGCAAATGGAGTAGAAAAACTGCCCTGAGGGAGATGAGTTGTTACCTTGTTTTCTCTCAGAGCAGGTGAATTCTCAGACTTCATTGAGCCAGTACTGTCATGTTTAGTACCTGATGTGAGTATAGGGTCTGTATTTGGAATTCACGTGTTTTAATATTCTGCCTGTTGGTGTAATTGCTCCAAAGGGACAATTACAATTTAGTGTTACTTAGGAAGTTGCTGGAGCAAATAAATAGAAAATATGCAAATGAATAATATACATTTTATTTTTATGCAAGACTGCAATAAACATGACATTCAAACAAAGCTATTTGCAAGAAAAGCTTATAAAAATCCTTGCTGTGTGCAATCCTCATCTGTTGCCAGTTTATGTCTTGGCCCAAGTAAATATGTGTTTGTATGATCATTGGTCATCGTAAACTGCAGGTAATTTTTCCAAGGAAAAACAGGTGCATCTCCTGAGCACCTGTAGTCACAGAATATATTGAATGCATAGTCTTAGGGGACTGTAGTTAATGAGACATGATTTCAGTAAATGGGATTTTCTTTGCTTGCTAGTATCTTAGCCACTGTTGATGCTCAACATTATCTTGATTTTTCTTAATAGCTATTACTTTCCATACTCACTCCTAAAGATTGATGAAGTTTGTTTCATTGTATTTACTAAAATATTTAGGCAGCAGAACAAGAACAATAGATGAAATTTTGTGATTACAAATAATTATTTGCATTGCATAGCTGGAGTTTTGGAAGAGGTAATAACCAGTTGTAGCAAACCTGTGAAATCCTGATGGTATGTTTTGTTAACAGCTTTGTGATTTAACTGTTTGGGATTTTAAATGCTCTAAGCAATAGAATTTCCTATCATATTTGCCAAAGAACTTAAAAAAAAAAAAAAGAAAAGTGATTTCACCTGGCTGAACTTTAAGTTCTGTGTATCTTTGCTAACGTTGCTGATGAGCGCAAGTAAACCTGCTGTCCTGATATACTCTATATACTTTATAAAGGTTGAAGAAAAATAAACGTGTGTTCCAGTCTTTCATGTCACTTTGAATTTAAGAGTTGGTGATGACAATAGCGAATGACAACATCATGTCAGTCAGCTCAGTTCAAGAAGCATGTTTTGCTGTTTACATATAATGTCAGTGGAAGCTTCCCATAGTTATCCAGACAATGTACGGTTTTGGCTGGGTGGTCAATTAATGTTATTTTCATAATTTTGATTATTGTGGGGTGCTTACAGAAACCTTGCTAAATGTAGAGATCGTAGAAGTTACATGGAGGGCAGAGTTTGGCTGTGTGATGTTGAGGTTCCTTGAAAAGGAGACAGTAGGGAGGACTCGCAAGGGAAAAGTTTGCTGTAAGGAGAGGCGGGTGAAGTACTTGTTGAATAACTGGTCTGCCTGAATATAAATGACACCAACAAGTTTTGCTGCTCCTAGTTATGTCATGTCACACAGCAAGTTTTTGAAAAACCAAAAAACTGCAATTAATTCTCCTTGATTTACAGATCAGTCCATTTCTGCTCTCTGTGCCTCCCTAATTCTTCTGATGCTGGTGTTGCATCAGAGTTGGCTAAGCTGTTTTCCTTTGCTTTCTATTCGTGTTGGCTGTGTAACTTTTATTTGTACTAGGAGGAAAAATCTGGATTATGAGCAGTGGAGAATTTTTAGTCTCGTATTCCCTCCTCCACCTGTCTCTCCTGCTCCCCTCTTCCAAATTCTCCTGTTCTCCATTGTGGTGGAATTGTGTGGTGGTAGCTGATCCCATCACGTTTTCATATGAGGAGGGCACAAAAATGTGTGATCAGTATCACACTTGAGAGATGACTACAGCAGCTTAGTTTTAAAAATGAAAAGCTAATTATAATTTGGCCAGTAATCATTTAAGCATATATTGCAAAGGCTTTTCTGGGAAGTGCATAGTTATTCTTTAAGGAGGATTTCTTAAAATGTAGATCTATATGGAAACTATGTAAGTTTCCTCCTTGCTTCACAGTTTCAAAAATTCACACAAGGTTTCCCCACCCCCCTGCCCTTTAGGAGAGCAAATGTTTGGAGGTAGTCCATCATGTTCTGTCTCTAAATGGCAGCATTTTTCACACAGGTGTATTAGTGTAATGCCAATTTCACAAATTTAAAAATAAATTTGTGCTGCATTTTAATTCAGTTATACCTCAGGTATTTTTTTTGAACTTGGCAAACTAAATGATAATAGCTGGTTTTGTTTTGTTTTGTTCCAGTTTTACTCTGGAGGAATTCAATACTTGTAATGCAATTCCTTCTAACATCAGAAAACTATAAACAGAAATACTTAAGGAAAGATTTAAAAAAAATGTGGATTTTAGACTTAATTAAAATGCAAGTGGATAAGTTTGTGGAGGGAAAAGTGGTAAGATGAAATAAATTACCTAAATAAAAAAACGTGGACTATTTCTGCGGAACAGGGTTGAGTGGCATACGTTCAAAACAGTAGGGTGCTCACATGTTGCGTAGCATTGTTTGTGTCCACCTTCAAATACAAGAAGGAAGAAATTTCTGACTGGATTTGCCAGGTCATACAAAAAGAATAGGGGCCAATATGAGGATTTCTAGCAATAGAAGTGCTCAATAGGTGGTTGACCAGGAGATGATTACCACTGCTAGAGTGGGCAGCAGGCTTGGTATGTTGCTTTAAGGGAGGTTGCAGTCCATGTTTTAAAGAACCTGCCTGAAAATATATATGTAGAAAAGCAAAGCTTCCTGGAGGACTCAAGTTTATTTTTTTGGAGCTACTGTTTTGTTTGATACAGTGATGCTATGCCTTTGTTGATGTTAGTATTTGATAGGTAGTAGAGAAGTGATATTGATGGGGGGTGACTAAAGAGAGAGAATGGCTATTGGAAGAAGCTTTGTTCAAAAAATAGTTGCTGAATGGCCCATCATGTAGGCGTATTTCATATAAATTTTGCTGTAACATAGAAAGGTCTGAGTTTTATTTTTAAGTAGTTGATGGGAATTTGTCAGGCTATCAGAAAGCAGAGATAAAGTTTGTTACAACAGTTACTAGCATAACTTGTTGAAACACTGGCATCAGCACAAAATTGTTAAGAGGAGTGGAGAAAGGGAAAACCAGGCTGAAGGAAAAAAATATCAAAAAGGTATATTTAGAAGAACAGCATTCCCTGAAATACATGAAAGGAATTGGCGCCTCTAGTAAACGAGACTGAGGTAAGTAATATGGGAAGCTTAATAGTGATGATGTGTCCACTTACAGAAGGGAAAAAACAGAAGAGTATGCATACTTGCAGAGAAAGCAAGGATAGATGAAAAGAGAAAAAATTAATTTATAAAAATGTTGAGCTTTTCAATTTAGCCATAGCAAACTAAATTTCTGAAATGGTTGCACTTTTGGTTAGGAATGGAGCTCTGTCATGGTGAGTGATTAGTTGGGATATGTCATGAGCTTTTGGCTTATTTTGATCTGAAGATCAAAAGGGATATTAAACACAGTCATTCTCACTGCTGTGTGGTTTTTGTTATAGTTGTGTCAGATATGTTGGAAATCCACATTAACAAGAATGGAAGAAGCTGGAAGAAGAAAAAGGAAGAGCAAATAGATGAGCTTTGGTTGAGTTAATGATCAGTCTGCTCCATCTCATGCTTCTCCATGCAGCCTCATGCAGCCTCAGTTCTTGCAGGGGCTGACACAGAATATTTGCTCGCAGTCTGTTCTGTCAATTCTGTCATTATTTTAACAATAATCACAGAATATTAGGGGATGGAAGGGACCACCAGAGATCATCTCGTCCAACCCCCCTGCGTGAGCAGGCACACCTAGAGCAGGGGGCACAGGACCGCGTCCAGGCGGGGTTTGAATGTCTCCAGGGAAGGAGACTCCACAGCCTCTCTGGGCAGCCTGTTCCACTGCTCTGTCACACTCATAGGAAAGAAGTTTTTCCTCATATTTAAGTGGAACTTCCTGCGTTCCAACTTGTGCCCATTGCCCCTTGTCCTGTCATTGGGCACCACTGAAAAGAGTCCAGTCCCATCCTCTTGACACCCACCCTTCAGATATTTATAGGTATTGATGAGATCCCCCCTCAGTCTTCTTTTCTCCATGCTGATTCAGGATAGAATAGGAGATATTGTTATTATATGAAATATGATTTGGTTTAGTGGCATTGCAGGTACTGAAGACTTCATCCTGCTTGAGGAACTTGCAGTGAGGTTTTAAAAGTATTATGAAGGTAGTAATTCATAAGAAATATCAGGACAATTGAAAAAAAACATAGTTTCTCACTTAATTTTATGCCCCTTGAAAAATGTTTCTGTACACTGAAACAATAGGCTACTAAATAGTGTCCCCAGGAAGATGAATAGCTTGAGGGGAAACAAAGAAGTATGGTGAGAGTTATGTGGAAATGAGAACAGCATGTGATTAGATTTTTCTGATAGTCTAATGTGAGCAAGGGTGTATTGAAACTTTCTTTTTTTCCAAGTAAGGTGAAGATGGATATTCTTCTGGGCAGCAATAACTTAGATTGGTGCTGGTAATGTTTTGCATTTATCAATTATGAACAACTTGGCATAGCCAGAGAACTATTTTTGGAGTTTGTTTTGAAATGTAAGTGATCATTTGGGTCTGTAGGCTACTAAGCTGCTTCAGTACTGAAGAATATTTTTGTAAAAATTGGAAAACTTAAACATTATTTACAGATAGGTCTTTCTGTACTTGTTACTTCAGGAAGTTTGGAAAGACATTCTGAAGTCTGAACACAAGCTGGTCAAGCCTTGTATTAATTCCTCCTTGTGCTAAAGACCTTCTTTGAGGCTGACTCTTGCCTTTGTGGAGGAGAGACTCAAAAACATCCGATTTCTTGTACTGATTAAATGCTTAACTTTCATGACCATGCTGCTGCTGTTTCAAGCCTCATTTGGGTCAGCAGCAAGAGTCTCTCTTACTGCCCAAAAGGCAATGACAGATTGTCTCCTATGCAGAATAATACTGTATATGGAATATATTAACAAAAGGAAAATTCAAAGCTGTCAAGCTGGGTATGGATGTGAAGGAGACTAATGTGCTTTTAGAAGTTGAAGGAAATAGAGGAAAACTGGTTGTTTTTCTCTAATTACTTATTTCACCCCAAGGAGAATGGCAACTCCCTTTTTTTCATAGCATCCTGTCACTTCTGCTGTCTTTGGTGTCAGTTCTCTCCAGCGGGTTTCTCATCTCCATTGCATGCATCAGGTGTGACAGTAATTCAGCATGGTGTGAGACAGGTGTGTCTCCCTTGTATTTTCCGTCTGTATTGTTTGTGTACATCTTGGGTCTGATGTGTAAATGTTTCAGGATCTCTTTTTGATATGTTCTTTAAAAAGACTGCTACAGTAAGGCACTGCTTCACAACTGGGGTAACAGATATTAATACATGCAGTTAATAGTAACTATACATTTTACACCAAAGAAATTGGAACCGGACGTTCAGGAACAGACTGAAAATGGATCTTTGAAGCTGATAGTACAGTAGATGAACAGTTCACAGTAATAATTAATACTAATTAATTTTATACCCATTCTAATTTTTTTCATTGGAACAGTTTCTTACCAGGAGATGTTTTGCAGGAATCTGCTAGTTTCAACTTTTTTTTTTTTTTTCCTGTAGGAATCTGTATTTTAACTGTGTTGGTTTTATAGTAGCAGAATGCTTAATTTCAGAGACAAAGTATTCAGCTTTGTCAGTTGGACTTATTTTGCTTAGGTGTATTTTACCAAAACAACTTTTATAAAAAGATTAAAATATTATGTGTGTTAATTATGTATGTTATTTTTATTATAGTTGTATATTATGTTTAGTGTGTTGTGGTTTAGCC
>VZTV01071204.1:6378-20598 GCA_013400875.1 Anhinga rufa | reverse complement strand
TTGAGGGTCTTTTCCAACCTAAAAATAGGTTTGTAGATTGAGCAGCCAAAGTGGGTTTGCAGGAGAGGATGGAAGGAAAAGAGAGGAGGCCTGGTAGGGTCAGATATGTAGGTTGCTCCAAGGTTGTTTTTGTAGTGAGTGGAATTTGGTTTGGAAAGGACTTTATTTCCATAACCAGGAGCAATTAAACATGTGAAAATATCATTCTGATGATGATGTTGTTGTTGTTTTGCAGGTCAATAGCTTTGACATAAGCAATGTGTCTCACAACCACGCTCGAGCTGTGCTTTCCCAGCCTTGCTCAGTGCTGCACCTCACCGTGCTGAGAGAGAGGCGGTTCGGCAGCCGCACACACAACCACGCAGACGCCACCAGCTCCTTGCGGGAAGACAGCTTTCAAGTGACGCTGCATAAACGCGACTCCAGTGAGCAGCTTGGCATTAAACTTGTACGCAGAACAGACGAGCCAGGAGTTTTTATTCTTGACCTTTTGGAAGGGGGGTTGGCTGCTCAAGATGGCAGGCTCTGCAGCAACGACCGTGTACTTGCAATCAATGGACATGACTTGAAGCATGGGACACCCGAGCTTGCTGCTCAGGTTATACAGGTAATTTTCATTCCCTACCTGAGTCCTTAGCTCAGCTTTATTTCTTGGGCGAAGCCTGGGGTGAATGTGTCCCGGACAGAACAGCTTGTGTAACACCTAAAAGCCTGCAGCAATGCAATTCGCTGTGATTTATGTTCTGGAAATAATAGTGCAAAACAAGGTCTGCTTTGGCACCTAGTAGATGAACTTCACCTCCTCAGAAGTGATAAGTGCATTAGTCTTCCCTAGCATTCAGCCTGAAGGTTAGAAGACCACTCATGTGGGCAAGGAGAGTACCATGCAGCCTATTGCTGCAGAAAAAAAATGGGGATTATTACTATATTTATGTAAATATTGTAATTTTCATCTCTCAGTAAGCTCTGTAGAAGTGGGCTTTGTTTTATATTTGCCTGTGCATGGAATTGGGGTTAAAATAGGAGAGAGATTTGTCAGACTTCATAGAGACAACCGGTAGCAGCTGGGAAGAAAAAAATAGGTCTTCCGTGAGTCCTGTGCAGTAAAATGCATTTTCTGAGTGTTCAAGAAAGGGCTATTCCAAATGACTGGCTCTGCTCTGGACACAAATATTACCCAAAGTTTGCAGTATGACACATGACCCTTCCTTGTTCCCACAGGAAAACCTTTTCTCCAATGCCTTTCTCCCAGTCTGTAAGGAAACAGCTGCAGCATGTTCCTGCTTCCTGCTGACTGGATGGTGGTGAAAATTGCTCTTTTTTGTAGGAAGGTTGGAATAGACCAGTAGTAGGTTCTTGCAGTCTAGTGCAGTCATCTTTGCTTAACTGAGCACCACGTAGAGAGTTGCGATACAAATGAGTAGTAAATATTTGTTTCAGGTATCATTTTGAGAGCTTCTGTGGCAGTTAAAGGAAAATAACAATGATTTTGGGAATCGTAATTTCAGTTTCCCAGCTTTTGGATACGGTGAAGTGGTCAGAATTTTACACTGGGTAACTTTTATCTCTTGAGGTGTATTTTTGCGGCAATAGAAAGAATTGATGCTTCATTTAACATCTGATATCTGAGTTTCCTGATATTCCCCAAACTCCAGAATTTGATGGTCTGCTCATATATACCATCTTTCTTGGAAGTCTCTTTGGGAAATACCAGAGGTGTTCAGAGCCATCATGTGGGCATTTCTTTCTTTTATTGCTACATGTTGTAGAAGTTCAGAGGCTGCAAATGGAATTGGGTGATTTTTAATGTTTGAAGCTTCATAACACAAAGTGAGAAACAGTCCTTTTGGCAAAGGATTTCTAGCTGATACAGATGTAACACCAGGGGAAAAGCAGGAGTGTTAATATCCCCTCGGTTCTGGGAGGAATTGCTGCAAGAAGCAAGTAAGGGACTATGCAGTCTAAAAAGTTTGTGGCACCCCCAGGAACTGGAAAACAAATTCTGCTGTTGTCTTGTTTCATCATATATTTTCCTCCCCCTCTGCTAATAATCAATATCCTATCAGCTTCATTACTTTGTTTTATATATTCGGCAGGCTAGTGGGGAAAGAGTGAATTTGATCATCTCTAGACCCCTGAAGTCACAGACTGTCAGTATTATCCGAGACACGGGGACTCACAACAGCAACTCACACCAACACCAGTCTCAGCAGCTGTTTCACAGCAGACCCAACTCACATAAGGTTGGTGTTTCTCTCTGTAAGAGTTATAAATACAGTTGTATTCTTGTGATGGTCTAAGTGTGTAGCAAGGCAAGATTGGAAGAAGGGGTTATATCTTCTTTTTTACCTAGCCTTATTTTTTTTTTTTATAAAGATGACTTTCAAGTACTCAAGTCCTGCATCATGTCTGGGATGTGAACAAAAGATGAGCAAACAGCTTTTCAATATGTTTTGGATTTGCTGACTGCAGTGAAAGAAGCAAGTTCTCTGAGCTCATACAGCTGTAGTTGTTAGACCTTGTCAAAGACAGTGGTTCATGTGTTACTGCTACGTGCTGTCATTCAAGAACGTTGTCTTTTGTTCCCGCTGTGCTGGCTGCAGCCAGCAAGGACAGGAGATGTGGTGCACACCATCCAGCATATAAAGAGCATGTTGGAGGGATGTGTCATCTCTTCCAAGACTGTTGAGTTCTGCAGGGTCAAGCTGAGAGAGAAAGGCAGCATGAAGAGACTTCCATGAAGCTAGTGTCAGATTATCCAGAAGACCTGTAGAAATAAAGCCTGTGCTTGAGATGTTCTTGTAGTTAGAAAAATATGACTTCTCACTGTTGAGAAGTCGATTTTGTGAAATAATTGTCATGTTGACCATGTCAACCAAGCCATGTTTCCTCCTCTCCTCTCTGTTGGCATCACTGTTTGTCATACTTCTGTTGGGAGGATTTACATGTGTTGATAATATTTTCTTCTAAAAGTTTGGGTAATTTCAGAAAAGAAAAAGTGAGGCTCTAGGAAGCTTGTTTTCCTCCTGAGGGACAAAGGTGAGGCTCCTGAATACAGTTAGTGGCTGTACTTGCTACAATGTTAGGCCATATCAGCACAATGATTACAGCTCATCTATATCAGAGCTTGAACCTGCTTTCCATCTGCCAGCATGGGTTGTTTTCATATTGCAGTTCCAAAGTTGATCTGTTGGCAGAGCTGATTTCCCTCATATATCAATACCACCCGTGGGCTCTTTCAAAGTGGGAAGTCCCATATAACCGCAAGTGGACATTTCCTATGTTTCATACCATTTAGTCTTTGCCCCTCTCTCATTAACCTACAGTTGGCTTAGAAGTCTTGCGGCTTAAAAATGTTTATATAATTGCATGGCACCAGTCAGTTAGTTGTAAAGCCTGAAGACTTGAGAAGGAGCTGTCTTTATGATGTATGGTATGTATACATATAGCTACATATGCGATTAACATGTAATGTGAGGAGCAGAGTGAGTCAGAAGGAGTATGTGGCATTGGAAGTTGAAGAAAGCAGTAATGCCGTTTTCCAAGAGAAGACAGGGGAATAAATAAGTATTTGTAATTGGAAGAATCTTCCAGGTTATTTCTTCTGTTATTTTGGATTCCTTGCAAATATTCTGTTGATTTAAGATGCTAGCATAGGTATACGTGTAGTGATTTGAATGTATCATTAAATATCCTGAAGAGGAAGAGCTTCAGCAAATAAAATATACTTTGATTCAGGTTTAGATCCTTTTGATGGGGCAAAACTAAATAGGGGCTAAACTTTATAATTCAGGTGTTAGAAGATTAAATACAGGATCTCTTCTTGCTTCGAGTTTGGGTCTCTGTTGTAATCATTAGGGAGTCCGCACAAGGCACCCATTACCAGCCTATAGCATTGATTGGCCTTAGTTACTTTGTGCTCTGGGAGATTCGACATACCAGCTGCAAAAGAAAATATGGCGTATAAGGGCTTTGAATGGTCTCTCTTTGTCAGCATGAAAACACATGTGTTTTCATTTTCTGTGAGCTTTGTAGTTGTGGGCCATATTCTACTGACAATGAGGTAATGCTGATGTTCACCAAGACATCAAAAGATTTGTTTCTGGTTTGTGTCTACTCTTTTGACCATATGGCTTTGTAGTGCAGTCATAAAATCCAGCCTATTCCAGTGTAGAATGCTAAGAAAAGCTGGAGTGAGATTTTCAAGATAGGCCTTTATAAACTTTCTGTCTAAATATAAGTATCTACATTAGTGGCTTTTTGGGAGGATTTTTTTCTGACCTGGAGGAAATCCAGCCAAAGATGATTTGCACTACTTAGTCCTTTTAAACCATTCTGATAAAGTGCCAAAGTATAGCTTTGGGGTGTACTTAGTTGTGTTTTGTTCTGCTTTTTTAAAGTTTTAACAATGTTATTTATCCTTGTTAAACAGGATCTCTCCCAGTGTGTTACATGCCAAGAAAAGCACATTACTGTGAAAAAAGAGCCACATGAATCTCTGGGAATGACAGTGGCAGGAGGCAGAGGCAGCAAAAGTGGCGAACTGCCCATCTTCGTGACAAGCGTGCAGCCTCACGGGTGTTTGGCAAGAGATGGCAGGATTAAACGAGGTGGGGCTTGGCTTTCCTGGTGGCACGGGTGGCCTCTGATTGCTGTTTGATGAATGCGTTCTCTGGAATTGGGTGGTGTCAAAAAGTCTTTTCATAGATGTAGGGAAGTGTTGATGGATGCTTTTCTTCATGTTTCAATAATAGAAATACATTATTTAGTATCACACTTCCACCTTTTAAAGGAAAAGGATGTTTAGAGAATGATAGCAGGGGAAGCAGATAAGACCAGGAAATATCTGGTTACATTCTTCAAAGCTGACAGTAATCCCCTGAGCTGAGGGTCTGGTACAATGCTTTGTATTGTCATGTACGCATCCTGTTTTTGTGTCTAATGTGGTGGGCTGGGTCCCATCTCTGTCCAAGGAATCTCTGCTCTTCAGTGTAATATCTGAACAGCAGAGATGCTCTGATGGCAGGGCACAGCTCACCTGTGCTCAGTTTACCCCCAAAGCTACCTCAGTGTTGACCCTGATTCCTGACTGCTTTTTTATCCTCTGGGACAGCTTGTGTTTGCTGGTCTTCGGGGATGCTACAGCACCCACCTGTGTTCCTCACCTTTCAGATGGGAACCAGGAGGTGGACGTTAGACTTGGTGTAGGTGAAGGCAGTCCTGCCTGATGGAAAGTATTTGATGATGAAAACAAATTGTACTGTATGTGAAAAAAAGACTGCTTATGGGAACTCTGCGATTCAACGTTCACAGAATTACAGATTTAGGAAATAAATTTAGGAAAAAAAAAACTTCACGGATTGCAAATTTAAAAAGAACAGTGTGGGAGCATCCTTATATGCTTCTGTGAGAGGGAGAAGTACACCCACATACCAAAAGGTATGCTTTCTTTTTCTGTACTACTATGAAAACACACTTGATGGAAGAATGGCAATTGTTCTTTCATTGTGTGACATTAAAGAAGCCACAGCAGCAACAGGAGTGATTTAAAGTTAAGCCGCATCTCAACTTTAGGTTTCCCTGGGAAGAAAAAGCTTTTAAAAAATTAGTCTCGATCCAGGTGTTTACACTTTTGCTTTGGTTTTTCTGGCTTTCATCAGTAACTGAGACATTGTGTGAAAGAGGAGACTGTCACTACTTGGACAGTAAATAACATCTTTTTTTTTTTTTCATCCTGAGGCTTTCTAAAAATAGTCTGAAATAAAAATTGTGAGAGTTTTTTTAGTGGCTTTGACTCTTTCCAGATTATTTTTGTGGAGACGCTCTTTCTTTCTTCTAATGGACTATTTTTTGTAGCAACCTTTCCAGTAGTTTTTGAATATAATTTTGTTCTCCTGAGTAAAAAATTAGAAAAAGCAGAAGACCTAAAACACCCTATGGAACCTCACTTACCTAGGAGACTTATCTTATCAAAGTTTATAAGTATCTAAAGGGTGGGTGTCAAGAGGATGGGACTGGACTCTTTTCAACAGCCCCAGTGACAGGACAAGGGGCAATGGGCACAAGTTGGAACACAGGAGGTTCCACTTAAACATGAGAAAAAACTTTTTTCCTGTGAGGGTGCCAGAGCAGTGGCACAGGCTGCCCAGAGAGGTTGTGGAGTCTCCTTCCCTGGAGACATTCAAACCCCACCTGGACGCGGTCCTGTGCCCCCTGCTCTAGGTGTGCCTGCTCACGCAGCGGGGCTGGACAGGATGATATCTTGAGGTCCCTTCCAACCCCTGCCATCTTGTGATTCTGTGAAGACTTGGTTACTTTGTGGTGCCCATATTGCTGCTTCTGTCATTCTTCCTTCCCTTTTAAAATTAGGGTGGACCTAAGGTACACCACTGGAAACAATTATCTAGTGGCATCTGCAATGGCAATCGCAGTAGAGATGGAGGTGCTTAGGTAATTTTTGCTCAAATTTTCAGGGCAATATACCATTGAAGCCACAACATTTGATGTGTTAAGTGGAAATAAATTATACTGATCCAGCTTAATAGTTCAGTATACTAATGTTTCAAACTGACAGTATAAGGCTTCAGAGCTATTCATGTTCCCAGGCTGTTAGTTCAGACTGTCTCAGCTCCAAAAAATACAGTATTAAATGAAACCCTGGTGAGAGAGGTGCTGTCAGTAGGAACAACTCTTGACAGACTGGTGTATTCTCCCTTGCGCCTTTGAACAGGTGATGTGCTGCTGAACATCAACGGCATTGATTTGACTAACTTAAGTCACAGCGAGGCAGTGGCCATGCTGAAAGCTAGTGCTGCGTCTTCGGTAGTCGCCCTGAAAGCCCTGGAAGTCCAGATTGTAGAAGAACAGCCCCAGGCTAATGAAGAACAATTGAGTACCATCAGTGAAAATGAATATGATGCCAGTTGGTCACCATCCTGGGTCATGTGGCTGGGACTTCCAAGGTATGGAATTAATTGGTAAAGTAATTAGTTAACTGTTTTAAGCTAAGTCTGAGAGAGATACAAAAGCAGACCTGATTAGTTACAGCACATCTGGCCTTATTTCTGCCTGAGCGATCATCTCAGCTATATTCGGTTGGCAGTGTGCTTATGAAGCAGACTGTGAACAGGAGCAATGTATCCTTAGGAAGCTGGAAGATGAATAGACTTGGTTTATCCCTTCACAAGCCACAGTAACTACCTATGTGGATTCTTTTCACTGAACACAAGTCATCTTTTCTATTGCTTAAACATATCGTAAGTTCCTGTAGAGTATCTAAAACCAGACAGATTATTAATAAAAACACAAAGTATTTACCCACATGTCTCTTTGCTAATCTGCTACCTAAATTTATGAGGCCAAATACACAACTTCGGAATATTGGATCAGACTTGCCATTCTCACAGACTCTCAACACAGGTGTCTTCCACATGTATGAGCCTGCAATTAAAAATCCCCATGTATTTTTTTCAAGAACCCACTACCATCTCTGCCAAATGCGAAAACTCATCAAGATTTGCAGCAAGCTCCCTCCCCTTGACTAATCTGCAGTCTGCTGGACATCAACATGTTTCATTTTTTACTCTTCTGTTTTTCATTCTCTTGTGGCTACAGCTATAAGCTCATCCTGGCATTGCTTGCTATCAAGAAGAGCTCCCACCACAGTGAATAGCGTTATTAACTTCAGCCAGGGCATGCAGGTTAATGCATCTCCCTCTGATAAGAGTTACAGGGCTCAGGTTTGTGGTTTAAGCATAAAACCACAACAAGAACCAGGCATATTGGTAGCAGAGCTGCAGTTGAAGTTAATAGAACTACACATTGGCTGTCCAAAGATTTCACACTTTTTCATTTTATTTTCTGAGTTTTACTATCAATTAATTCCTCTTCCATTTATATATTAAGGAGTTACTTAATATTAATAAACAGCTCTCAGTTTTGGTAAATGTACTTGCTTTCCATGCTTTGGCAGTGGTTTATTGCTTATATACTACAGATGCCCGTGCACGGCTCCTAAAGTTACACTCTGCATTATGCTGCTATTCTTGAAGGGAGTGTTGTACATCAGTAAAGAGCTTACCAACTTTTTTACCCAAAAGCTAATTTGTATGGGTTTTGGGTTTTTTTTAATTATTCTCTACTTCATTGGCAAGAATTAATTTTCACTGAGGAAGATAACATATACCAGTACAGTTAGTGAAGCATGATCTGGATTATTTACATTCTGTGTAATAAAATGGTTATTTGTTTATATTTTCATTACCCGTGATGCATCAGTTCAGAGGTAGAGAAGATGATGTGTGGATTCTTAGCTCTTTACTTGAAGTAAAAAAAGCCTAAACTAGCTGGGGGTGGAAGAAAAATGCATTGCATTTTTGACTTGCAAACTAAACGCGTCGGGTATCTATTTTCCACCCACATTCTTGCCACCTGTGAAATCCCTAAAATGCCATTCTATTACTGTCAGTTTACAGAGTTAACTGTGTTTAAGTAATTATTCTAGCACTGCATTATTTCTTGGAAAACACTTTTCTGTCTCAAGATTGTGGGTTTTTTTTAGTAATCGTTTGAATATTGCAAAATTGCTCTGTTTGGGAACAGAAGTCTAATCAGCATCCCTCCCCTTCTCTTCCACGCTTAGCATGGTGGTAATGATGAGACAGCAGGTGTTGTGCCTACTATAACAACATCTATATGTGGTATACATGGCTTTTTCTTATGCTATCCTGTGCTTCCATTCCACAGCTGCCTACATAGCTGCCATGACGTAGTACTGCGGCGAAGCAATTTAGGGAGCTGGGGTTTCAGCATTGTTGGTGGCTATGAGGAGAACCACACGAATCAGCCTTTCTTCATTAAAACGATTGTTCTTGGAACTCCTGCATACTTTGATGGAAGATTAAAGTAAGCTAAAATAACAGTAATAATAATAATAATCAACACTTTTAAATAGTTACGTGCTAGTGCAACTAATTGCTTAATGAAATATGCTGTAGCATCTCATGCTGAGGTGGGTCATGCAGCCCAGTAGTGCTTTGCCTCCCTGATGAGTGTGATGCAGGGCAGTATAGGGTATTTTTGCTGGGGAAAGGGTGTCTGTCAGAGGTGGTGCTTGTGCTGACACCTCTGCCATCTCCCGTCCTCCTCCCTAGCCTCGGTGTTGATGTCACCTGCTGTCTCCATCTCCCTGTTGAACTCTTCTTTAGGCCAGGAGACATTGCAAAATGCATATGTGCAGAACTGTCTAGTTAGTAATGGTTTTGTCTTCCTAGAGAACAGCTAAAAAATCAGAACTTACTTCTGTAAAGTGGGGAGAACTGCTTTATCCTTTCGTACAGCTTTCTAAAGCCACTGCTGGAAACTCTGGTACTGAAGATGGGCATTGCTGCTTTAGTAGAAGGGCAAGAAAGTAGATGAAACAAGATCTCTGAAAAGATCATTAAGGAATCAAGTCCCTATGCCAGTCCCCTGAGAGTCATTAGTTGGCAGGAAAGACACTGATAAATGAGGCAAGTTCACGCAAAGGCCCCTGAGATGGTGGGAGCTGGAGCACTTGCCCTGCGAGGAGAGGGCTTCAGGGGCACCTCACAGCTCCTTCCAGTACCTACAAGGAGCTTATCAAGGAGACAGAGCCCGGGCTTTTCACAGTGGTGCAGAGAGAAATGGCAAAAAACAACAGGCATGAGTTGAACAAAAGAGGTTGAATCAGAACCATAGAATAGTTTGGGTTGGAAGGGACCTTTAAAGGTCATCTAGTCCACTCCCCCTGCAATGAGCACGGACATCTTGAACTAGATCAGACTGGTTATAAGGAGAAACGATTTCCCTGTGAGGACTGTCAGGCAGTGGCACAAGTTGAGTAGTCTCTGCCCTTGAGGGTTTCTGAGACCTGACTGGATAAAGCCCTGAGAGAGTTGGTCAGATCTCATAGCTGACCTTGCTTTGAGCAGGAGGTGGGACTAGACCTCCTGAGGTCCCTTCTGACCTTAAAGATTATCTGATTCTACTTACATGTTCTGTTTGGATGCAACCCCCAGGTTGACAATCTATATATGCATTTTAGCCTTGTTTAGGATTAGATCAGAACTAGGACTTACAATTCCTATTAAAGGTTCCCATGTTAATAAACTGATTTTTTTGTGAAGATGGCAGTAAAGAATATGCAACCTGACGTTTTATGGCATGATTTTTACATGTAGATTTACTTACAAAGCAACTTAAGAAAAAAATGTACTTATGCCTAGAGCCTTGCCAGTAATTGATTTTTTCAGTTCAATGACTAAACAAATAAATGAAAAAATAGCTTGGCTGAGCACAAAATTACTTTTCTTTGGCTAGCTATGAAACAGTTTGGATTAAACGAACGATTTCAGTTCAACCCAATGTAAGTAATTTCAGATTGGGGAATTAATAACTAGAAGTCTTCACAGAAAGCATCATTCCTAAGAAGAGGGGAAGAGTGGTTGTGGTCACACTTACCCCCTTGTAAGGAGTGGAAGAGATGATCTTGTGTGATACTGTGATATAGTACCCTCTGTTCAAATGTACTGTCTCACTGAGAACGTGGACTTAAAAATGGGCCATCAACAAGGGAGATCTCCTTAGAACCTGCAACATGAGTTATCATGGGGCAGGTCTTTTTGAAGCTGTTCTGTTTTGTTTAAGTTATCCAAATGTTCTGTTAGGCTGGAGAGGAAGGGAGAAAATAACTTCACAGTTCAACATTCAAGACAGTTTTCTGCCTACATTATCCATCTGGTGTGATTTTATAAAGGTGAAGTGATTTCAGCAGAAAGGCTGGGTGAGTGAGACCACAGTCAGTGAACTGTAGCATTTTGGTCTGGTTGACGCGGGTACTTAGTTCAGGCAGAGGAGCGCTTTTGAGTGCACATTTGACTGGTGTTGGTCACACTGCCTCTTCTTCCTCTGCTCTGCCCTAGTGGAGAGCACCAGGAGAGCATCTTTTTACCATCCATTTTGGTGCCTCCAATAAATAGTTGGGAGGATCAGTTTCAGGAAAAGTCTTGTTTGATCTCCAGAGTAATTTTCGACTACTCTGAGGGATACCAAATACACACTCAAGTCACAGAAAAGAGACGCTTGGAGGCGGAGCATGCATGCTCAACATAGGAAGAACTTGGGCACTTTTAAAATTCCTCTTGATCTTGTAAAAACTGAAACTTAACCCTTCAAGGTCTATTTTCTCAAGGCCAGTGAACTGCACCTCCCAAATTTCTATTCCCTGCTTCAAAACACAGAGATGCTACAGTTTCTCAGTTGAACCTTCTGCTGAGGGAGATTTCAAGCCAAATGGTTGCATTTGACAAAATCATAAGCCATTGAAAACAAGGTTCTCGGTTGGAATGTGCTTGGTAACCATAAGTATCTTTACTTACACCTCCTACGGTAAAGGCATGTTTGGTGTGAATGTGTTATAATCCACACAAACAAAGAGAAATGCTTCTGTCAGGCACATGCTATCTCATTATCTTCTCTTGACTCCATTAGATCTTGCCAACTGTCTTTCCTCACATTTCCTTAGAGGTCAGCTCTTAATGCAGGACTATTATTTGTATTAGAATTGAATCCCAGTGATTTGGGAATTTCCCAGATGAGTTTCAGCAGTAAAACAGGCTTAAAATTGAAGCCTTTGGGGTTTCTTAGCGACACTTCCAACCTGATGGAAACCTATCGTCCCAGAGGTGAAGTGCTGTTCGTTGGTGTGTACTAGTTACCGCAGAGCAGTAGTCATCATGTTTTTTTTCCTTCTTATGTTTTTAGGTGTGGTGATATGATTGTTGCTGTAAATGGACTATCCACGGTTGGAATGAGCCATTCTGCACTCGTTCCCATGCTGAAGGAGCAGAGGAACAAAGTGACTTTAACGGTGATTTGCTGGCCTGGAAGTCTCATATAGATTTGTGAATCACTTTGGTTCAAGCAGCTTCTTTTTCTAGACAGCTGGCACAAAAATCTCCTCTATCTTTTTTTTTTTCCATATTGATACGGCTGGTTATAAGCAGGGCCAAAACTGCTGTATTTTCTTTTTTTTACAGGCCTCTTAGACTCACTCTATGTATCTTTCCATCCTGAAATAGCCATTTCTGTTTGCTATATCCATTGCTGATGCAAATACAAATATACACAAGCTCACAGAGAAACTCCCACTCCGATATGGCTGTCATTGAGGTTTCCCCATGAGGCTTGTAGAGTCGGCAGAAGAACTAAGTGGTTCTTTGGGTTTCTCTGCACAGTCCTCAAGTTATATGTGATATATAAATGTAATAGCCATGTACCCGTTCTTCCCTGTGAAGAGAACATGTGTCAGTACCACGGTGACACATCTATCTGCTGCTATGAATCAAAATCCGTTTCCAAAGGTACATCTCTTCATTTTGTAAGCCTTTCCATTTTTGATTCAGTATTTCAGACTGATTCAAGTAATCCATCTTACTCATCAGAAATTACTTGGTCCCCCAAATTTTTCTTGCAGGGCATCAGTGTTTATAGAAAAGTAGGACAAAAGCCTGGTATTACTGGAATTTTTGTAAAGTGCAATAATTGGACTCTTTGTTAGGAAACTTTAATATATTAGAGAGTTTGTATCCTATAATGACAAGGAATATGGAAGTAATTACTGTTGCAACGCTGGCAAGAATACACATGCTCGAGGTTACCTTTGAGTGAATGGCTTACAGTATTAGACTTGACTTTACAAATGAATGTTTTGCTATGTCAGAGAATTTTGATGAACATTTTTACAAAGATCATTTTTACCGTTTCTATTGTACTTGTCAGCTCTCTTTATTCATGTGTGGAAACAGTACTTTGACTTCTACTTTATAAATGAGAGAATTATTTCCAGGAAAAAAAACAAGCTATTAAGAAACCATAGGTTATGGCTTACAGGTGGGCAGGCTGGAAAGAAGGCTCTTTGAATTCAAGTCCAACTGCAATGTAAGCTGCAAAGTTCACTCTTATTCTGTCACCTCCTGACAAATGTGCAAATGCCTTGATATCAAATGCTGAAACAATCGCTCTTGCATTTCAGGATTTTTTTTTTCCTTTAGAGAGCACCTGCTATTAAGTTGTCAGTAAGAGTAATACTATTTATCTTGGATTGTATTTAGTATTTTTACAAACCAACCTGTAAGTTCTAGACTTTGCCTTTCCATGATATTTGCAGGCTAAGCACCCATTTGTTTAAGAAAAGAGGGGTGGAGAGCAGAATGAAATGTGCTGACCTGGAGCTAACCCTGTGTGTTGTCAGTGTTCTGCATATTTGAGAAAGAGCTTCATTTATAAACCAGGTTGCCAACCTGAACTTATTTTATGAATGACCTCTGTATTGTATTATTATTACCAGAGAATGTATTTGAGAATCATAGCATATTTCAATTGTGAAGCATGAACTTTATTTTCAAACTTAGCCAGTATAATATCGGGGCATATTATCGCATGTCATTAATTCCAGTAGCTTTGTTTTCAAAAGAAATAAAGTTACTCTTTTGCAAAAAAAAATTGTAAAAATCTCATACGAATGAAGTGGTTTTATTCCTCTCTGTAATGTGTGCTATCGGTTTAATTTCATAATATTAAAATACAAAAGAATGCCCTCTACAGTATATTACTGTACTGAGAATCTTTGTTTCTGAAGCAAACACCAAACTTATTTGATACTCTAACTGATTTAAGAACAAGTTTCCTCCCATCCCCAGATGCTGTTTAATGGTATGCTTTGCTCTTAATGCAGATTTTTTTGGAAAGTACATCTTAGCATAGACTTTAGGCAAGATTATGACATATGTACTAGATTTAATGTTTTTTATTTTAAAAATTACACTTTTCATTCAAAATCCTGCAAAAATCAGATTTTTAGATTTTTTTTCTTTTATATGTATATGTAACAAAAGCATGGGTTAGCTTAAACTGTGCAGTTTTGGTTCTGTGTGCTGTAGCTTTTGATCAGAATGTCTAGCGATAAAACCTTTCTGAATTAATTACCTTCCTGAATCATCTTTCCCCTTTCTCTTGTAGCTGCGTAGTTGGGTTTGGTTTTCTGTGCCTTCTGTTTTAAATTATTTCAAGATTTTTTTTTTCTAGATATTGCTATCTAATTGTATGGTATTAATGAAGGATGAATGAAAATAAAAGTTCATTCTACTCATTGTAATAACTCAAAGTATTGTCTCACTCTTTGCAAAAGATACGGGTGGCTCA
>VZTV01071203.1:9235-30686 GCA_013400875.1 Anhinga rufa | reverse complement strand
GGCTGAGGCGGGCCCGGGCTGAGGCGCCTCCAGAGCCGGTGGCGGGAGCTTGGCCCCGCACTGCTGGCGCTGCCTCCGTGCAGGAGGAGCGCAGCTGAAGAAATGCGAATAGCCAGGTTGCCCCCCCAAAAAAACCGATGACGGTTTCACCTCAGAATTCTGTAAAAGGCCGCGTGCCAAGGGTTGCTGCGGCAGGTGAGAGCGCGGCTGTTGCGCATCTGTCCCCAGCGGAGTGGGAACAGGCTCAGCGTCTGTGTCAGGGGAAAAAAGAATTGACTAAGCCAATCTCATGATTTTGAGAGGACTGAGTCATGACTGAATACCGAAACCCCCAGGCAAGAATCCATTACATTAATTGCTAATTTACTCCATATGTTTTTTCCTTAAACATGCTACCAAATCCTGCAAAAGCCTGCTTCGGTTGGGAAGCAAGCGTTCGAGAAAGCTTAGCGTTACTGTGGGAGTTGAAGAGCAGAGAAGGAAATAAAAGAACTTAGTGCCTTTGGCTCTTCAGAGAGGAGGTTCACTGAAAAGTGGAAAGAAGATTCATACACCTCTACAATAAGGATGTTTTCCTCGTTTTTAAGGACGTTTTATGAAGCGCAACAGTTAACGTGCTCATGACAGTAATGGGAAGGAATGACAGTAAATGATTCTCTATATCAGCTTCTGTCCTTTCAGTTGACACACCCTGCTGCCGCTCCCTTTCTTCTGTTTCTAGCAAGTGTTGCTCTACTGTCCTAAGGCAGAGAACTAGCAGTGAAAATGGCTGTTTAATATTAAAAGAGACAAACAAAAAAGGGAGACAAATGTATAGGCTTTTTGCATACAGCATTTCAAACATCTGAAACCCCCTCTCCCCTCGGGAATCTAATTTACAAGGTAAATAATGGAGTGAAAACCCTTACGTAGCTCATCTGGTTGAAGGCAAAATTCCCTTTTGCCCACAATACTGCCTGAGTAAACTGACTGTTTTTGCTGGAAAAGCTGCCCCTTCAAATGGCTGAAAATACAAATGAGCGTAGTGCCTCCCGCCTGAAAACCGGTTAATTCAAACACCAGCGCTGTTCAAAGCCGTAGCTGATGGTGAAAACTGACGTGGGCAGAAAGGATGCCACTGTCTTGTAGCTCAGCAACATTTAAAACACCTTCAGTTTTATCCTGTCTAAGTACAGTTTAATTGTAAAGTCTGTTAACGTTCTACCGCAATATTTTGTAATAATCTAAGTTTTGTAAGTTTTATTGCAAATCATGCTTTGTAGAAACTTAAGTTTCCACCTCAATTCTGTTTTATCATTAATTTTTTGCCATTTTTAGTGGCCTGTTACTGCTTACCGCATTGCTCAAATCAATTTTACTTCCTTCTATCCTTTCTGCCAGTGGCCATGAATTATAGCTCCCAAATAACATGATGCTTTTCCAACTGTAAAGAAGTGCTGCAATATTTTTCTTCCTGTGTTCCTAAGATGCACGGAGTAATGTTCCTAACAACATGGTACTGACTTAATTATTTGTGAACTGATCAACAACAAATGATGTCCGTAGCTATGGAAATAAGGAAGGATTGTCTGGCATTAGCTAGTGAGCTGAATAAACTACTCCCAAGTTAGCTGCCTCCCAGTCACTGCTGTAATTGCTCTTACCCTACTGTAAATGCAAAGCGCTTGGGAATGGCTTCCATACTGTACTCCTCATGATTTCACTAGATCATAAGACCTGCGCTCATGACAGAGCCCGGGAGGTGAAGGATTTACACATCTGACTTTTCTGAAGCAACCGGCGGGACTCACGCATCCATTCGTTCAGAGGCAGAAGGGAATGTCTTCCTGCAGTGTTGCAAGACCTGGCTGGTCACTGTGGGAGGTTTACTGCTGTCCCTGTGAAGTTTCCTCCTAGAGCTAAGAGCTTTAGGTGCTCTGAAGACTTTCTGTTCAGAGACGCAGAACTTTTATCCCAATAGTTTCTAGGTACAATAAGGGCTTTGTTAATTCTCCAGTCATTCTGGTAATGAGATTCAACTGGGAAGAAGAAAACCAGTCAGCACTATACCGTGTTTTGGGGGGACCGAGACACAGAAAGCTAAGGTGGCTGCTGCGTAGAGAAAAACAAGATACATTAATTTAAGCAGCAGGAGTCTAAGGACCATAGTGGTACCAGCCTCGTGCCCATAATGGCACAAAAATAGCGCTGGGGAGGAAGCTCTTTTCGCTCCATCCGCACAGTTGCCTACCATGAAGTATTTACAAGCAGCAGCCATCTTCCCTGCTTGGATCTCAGGGAGGGGCTTCCACTCATGGCTCCTTGTATTTTAAGTTTCCAGTAGAAAACCAGCCTCCAGTAGGTCAGCATCCACAGAGGTGCCATTGGCATCGCCTACCACATCGGCTGCGACGGTGCTCCTCCAGCGTAAGGTCCACGGAGACGCCGTGAACTTCGCCAGAGGTAAGTCGAGCTGTTTTCACAGTGGTTGTGGGGGCACAAAAGCTGTTACGTGATGAACCTACGAAGAAGGAACAGAAGTCACTGCTGAAGGAGGTCCCTTTTGCTGCTCATGGTTATAATAAAACATTATCGGTTTTTAAAACTTATAAAACTCGATCAGTTTTTACAACTTCTGCTTCTCCTTCCTTTATAGAACTTGCTTAGGTCCTTTTGTCAAACCTCTTTTTTGGGCAGCTGCTTGTGCTGGATAGTCACTCCTGAGGTTTTCCCGAAGTCCCACACTTCAGAGTACCCTGCGTACTGAAACAGGCTTGCAGAGTAAGTGTTGAGCTTTCTGCATTTGCCTGATTTGCACAGGACAGCAGCAGGCGTCCCGGTGTTTACAAAGGGCTGTTGAGACAGCAGCGGTGCAGGAATGGTTGTGCGGGTAGAAGCAAGGAGCAGAGCAGCACAGGACAACAATAAGGAGGTGTTTCGTTCCAAAAGCGCATTAATGCAAACCTGACTTCAAACTCTGTATTCCTAAAATTGCCAAAAATTTGTGACAAATTAATTTCATTTGTCAGTGTAAGGAACTTAAGCATGGTCTAGTTTGAGTTAACCTGAAACAAATTTGAAGCCCGGACAAGCCCTTTAGATCGTGTGGGTGCTTGAGTCAGTATGTTCTGTGTTTTGGTTATCTGCACAGACCTTTTGGCTGAATTGTTTGTGCCTTATTCATCCTTATCTTAAATACAAGCCTTCTCTCTTCCCATGCAATCGTCTATTTTAGGGTTGCGCTCTCAAAAGAACCCGCAGGTCTCTATCTCACCTTCCTGTCACATTCTGTCACTAAACCTATCATGATAAAAACAAAGGCACTTTTTTCCCAAAGCTATTCTGAGTTCCAGACAGAGCCTATGCGATGCTAAAAAAATGCATGCGGTATCAACAAACCGGCTGCTGGGCTGCGCGTCTCTCACCTAGTAGTGGAGTTACCAGAAGGGAGAAGGAAACTGGAAGTAGCTGGAGCTCATCTGTGCCTTGACTCCTGCAGCACAGTGACAGAACATCTCCGTCTGGATGAGGATGTCTCTGCCCTGACCTGGTCCGTAAGACAACCCAAGGCCGTAAGTTCATGAAGGCATAACTAGCTTCTCGCTCATTTTTACATTCATGGGAAGAGAACTGAACTATGACAAGAAACTGAAACAAAATAATATCTAAAGTTTGTTGCACTTTTTTCCATAGAAACTTCTTAACTGGTCAGAGCTTCATTAAGATGCATGAGCAAGATAAGAATCACAGTTAGAATCCAGACTTTTTTTTCCTGCAAGCTAATTGCTTCTTAAAAAGAGTACTAAAGGTTGAATTATTTATTTAAATTCTCTAGACATGAGACACTATTGCTTAAGAATACTGAATCCTAAACGGCAGCCTTTGAAAGAAAGCGGTCTGATCTCTTACGGAGAAAGACAGACAGGCACATTTTTCTCAATTTAAGATTTCGACTTGAGAACAAAAATATTTCCAGCTTCTTTCTCAAGCCTTCAAAACAACTGCATCTCACACTGCGGTGTGTTTTTTCCTCAGGGTATCTCGAGGGATTTATGTTATCTAATGTCAGTGTTACAGGCAGCAGCTCCTCGACGTGCTGATGCCAAGCTACAGGCATGGAAGTGTGGGAAGAGAAAACCTGAGGGTTTTGGGAGCTGTTTTGTGTCGGGTAAAACAAGCTTTCCGCAGATTTTGGCAATAGGAGCCTCTATAAAAAATGAGGTAGAGCAGTACTTATTTTTCCCCAGGGCAGGAAGAAAGAGCTATGCTTCCTGACAAGAAGTAAAATGTTTTACAAAGCTTACAGCTGAAGGCAGTGGCATGTACAGGTGCAGGGGCCCGATTCTCTAAGAGCAGAGACCACCAGGATATGCTTTTTCCCTACCTGTCTTAATCACTCGCTGAGAGGGCTGTTTGTAGCACAAACCAAAGTAGAAACCCACTCGTCTCATACGTATTCTCCCTTTCATTTCTGCAGAATTCCAGCAGACCCATTTCACAAAGCAGTTCAGCACTTCGAGCTTCTCTGATTTCCAAGCATCGTGCGCTACCTACTAGCACTTCCCGAGTGATGATAAGCCACATCTGGGTGCACAACATCCAAAACATAAAACGGCGCTCTGCCAGACTCTGCTTTTAGCAATGCTTCCTACTGTGGGCCGTGTAGGCGCAAATGGTAAGCATTTGTTCCTTTAATAATGGAAAAATGCTTACGGCCACAACAGGTACGATACCCCAGTGACCTCTAACACCATGAAAGATGTCCCATACTCACCTACAGCCTCTCTTTTTGAAGAGCCGATAAATGGATCGTGAAAAAGAAAGCTTACTTTGATGAGTTATAGGTAGGTTATGTTATTATATATTATGTTATATTATGTATAGGTTATATTTTGCCTACACAATTAAGTTTAACGTTATGAACTCATAATTGTGTTCATCTATTCCCCATTAAATACTATCTTTGAAACCACTATGTAAACTGGACTGGGCCTTTTGTCACAGCTGCAAAAAAATGTGAAAAGTAATTTCTGACTGTCTGGTTTGGAACATGATGCAGAAAAGGTGGATTAGCCAAACAAGTTTTATTTCTACTTCACATTGTTACATTTAGCTTCTGCCTATTAAACTGTTTCCACCGTTATCAATGCCACCTGAAAAGAACTACTAAATTACTTCTTTCCAATTTATCAAAAAGGAAAACCTTGATTAAATCAATACCTAAGTCAGACGATGGACACAATATTCTAAACTGGATTTATTGTTTCCAGACATTAATGTAATACAGAAACACATTAAAAGGGGAGATATAGTAACAAGCAGCCCATTAACAGAACCAAAGCAAGCCTTTGAAATTTTTGTTCTACACTTACACATGAAAATGTCCCAAAAAGTTAAGTAGTTGTCAGTCAACGTAGCAAGGATTTCAGATATAACCCCCCCCCCAAACAACTCATTAATGAATTTGTCATAACCAAAATGTTTTGATTATTTTTTTGCTTTGTTTTTGGTTTTTTGTGTTTTTATTTTTTTAATTTATTTTTAGGATGAAAAAGAATAACCATTACCTCATGCAGTTTACAAAGGCTTTAAAACAAATCCATTAATGCAAATGAAAGACTTAACTCCTGAGGCTTTTTTTTTTTTAAACACCAAAAAAACCTCAAGGAGTTTCACAAAATTAATTTCAACTCGTTTTCTTAAATCCCTTCTTAGCACTGAAGAAGAAACCTGTAACTTCCTTGCACTCCAGCAATTTATTCAGAGGCACCTCTTTCAATACAAATATGTTCTTGTAATGTATCTAAGAGTTCTTTAATTTACAAGAGCTTCAAATGAAACTAAGTGCAAAAATGTTTTCTTAGTATTTTCCAATTATTGAGGTAAAAGTTGGAAAAAAAAAAGAAATGGAGGGTAGCAGGATATCAACTGTATGCACACCAGATCGGGGGGAGAAAAGGTGAATCTGAAATACACAGTTATGGCGTGTAAGGGAGATGTGAAAGAAGGACTGAGGAAGAAATAACAGCAACAATCGACAGTTCCCAGCAGAACTTTAAAGCAGAGCCCTTGAAATCCACTCAGCAGATCCCCACTAGCTGAAAATAAAGCGTGTTTATTAGCACGTCTGGCGGGCTGGTCTATCGGGGAAGAGGCCGTACAATAGTCACAATTATAGCTGACTGCCTGACGACGCTGGGAATGCGGACGCTGCTCTGACAGCTGCGTCGCATCCCGACCAACTACACAGAGACTGAAAGACCCATCAAACGATGAGTTCCGGACAGCAACAATGGGGTCACAATTACAGAGCAGTAGCTTCTATAGTAAATAATATAATATATGGCAAACAAGAGGCTGAGTTAGCAAAATGTGTTATAAAAAAGTATAAAAGTTGTTTTTAAAAACTTCCTAAAAATTTCTTCTTTTGGGAAGGAGGAAGATTAATCTGTGGCCCGGCACTATTACAATAACTGAAGTGGATTGCTGGTGATCGACTTCCTGCAAATCAAAGGTGCATTTGTGAAATGCCCAGGGTGAATGCCTGAAAGCTGGCCAGACAGATGGGGAATTTTAATACCTGCAGCAGAATCAGCTGTGTTTGTAAAGGGTGGACTAACACTTGGGCTGGAAATCTCTTTACTTGGCATGCAGAGGGTAGTGTGACACAGAGGACGATTTTCAGCTCAGTCCCACTGTCTAAATCCCAAACACAGTCCTGAGTGTATTTTGGGTTTCTTCCTTCTGAACCTGTCTCGCTGGGGCAGGTGGGCTGCGCGCCTCATGAGCCGTGGCCTCCAGTCCCCACCAAACCCATCAGAAAAGGCTATGCTTGTGAAAAGACATTTTGAAGTTAAAAAAAGGAAAAAAGGAAAGTGTGAGCTATTAGCTCAGGTAAAAAAACCAAGCTGCTGTTCTTCAGGATTATGGAACCCCAATTAATCATCCTCACTTAATATGCTTTTGGACAGCGGGCAAGTCTAGTGTGGGCCCCTGCTCACACTGGCTGCTAGCTGTGACCACTGTGAGGCTTAGTTAAATGGGGTGGTTCCCAGCTTCTACAGCCTGGTAGGGCTGGGGAGGCACATCTTCTTGCTTCAAGTTCACCTGAAGGATCCTCCCGCCATTTCTCCCCACCGTTACCCAATTCAGCAGACCCCAAGCGTGCAGTGAGCTCTATCAGTTCCATCTGGTCTGAAGCCTAAGGCAAACTCCTTCCATCCAAATCCTCAAATCTTTCAAGTTCCCCGATAGAATTTTTTTGTCCTCATTCTGGGGTATGTTTTAAAGCCCAAGAAAAAACTTGCTATTGTGTTTAGATATGAAAAGTGCCACAACAGGGGATGCAAAAGCCGTTTCACCTTTCCCAGGTTTCAAAGTTCACAATGCTATCGATGTAAGCCCAAGTCAAGCCCATCTATTCTTTAGCCACGCAGTAAGGTCTTCTTAATCTTAAGAGTACAGTGGAGTTATTTGCTCTTCGAGCTGATCTGATCTGCATTCACCAAAAGCAATATTCTCTCTGAACACTCATGTGTTCCAGAAATCTGATACTAACAAGCCAAGAATGTATCGTAAATTAAATTTAACGTTACAAAAGTTCAAGATTTACAACGTCAAAGATCCATTTCATTTTCTCTTAGCAGTTGCTTCTGAACTCCTTTGAACTGCTCTGTAACTTCAAACCAGACACTTACTACTCTGCCCCCTCCCCCTGACGTTATCATCTCAGCCACAGATTCGACCTTATTTTAAAAAATGTTGATATAATACGATGTATGCGGAAATGCCATGAACCACAGAAGTAAAAGACTAAGCCTTAACATTCAGGAGAGCAGCATAACCTCTCTTGCTTATCACCCCTTATATAGTAGGAGGGACTTTTGTTTGTTTGTTTGTTTCTTTTGTTGTTTTTACCTTAAACATGAGCTTAATCCAAAACCCACATTCATCTGTACATTTTCTGAGGCTTCAGAAGATGCCTTCCCGCCCTCCCCCATTTAAAAAGAAAAAGAAAGAATCAAGGTTAGATAGAAATGACTAAATACAAGGTCCTTCTGGAGTCCACCATCAAGGGGTGGTTATCCAGAAGTAGTCATCTTCCTCGATCTTGATGTTTTTTTGTTTTTGTCTTTTTCTTTTTGTCCTCTGTTTTGGGTTTCAATGCACAGACACATGCGGACACACCAGCAATTGCTTTGGGTAAGTCAGTTCCTTTGTACCACTTATTTTTCTCCTTATCATACACCTGGACTGTTTTGGAGAAGACCGTTTCTTCCCAGCTGTAGCCTCCGAGGATATAAATCTTGCCTTCCCAAACTGCTACCCCTGACTCGCTGTTTGCTTGCAACAGAGGAGCAACTCTGGTCCACTGGTTACACTGAGGGCTGTACGACTCCACGCTCAGAATGTCGAAACGAGCCATGGTTTCTATGTTGTCATCGCTGCCACCAATGGAGTAGATATTGTCCTGTAAGGTGCACATGCTGTGCCACCCTCGGGCAGTGATCATTGGCCTCTTCTCCTCCCAAACATCTGTGCGGTAATCGTAACACAGCAGGTTTTTTCTATAGGGGCCAATTTGGTAATCGTGGCCTCCTGAAATGTACACAAATTCCTTGTAGACTGTTCCAGCGTGGCCGTAGGTAAACCTAGGACAGGCAAACAAAACCGGTCCAACTTAGTACTTTGGATTTTATCAGGATACACAAGCATTCAACAAGGACTGGTACTAAAGAAGAAAATAAACAGTAACTAAAGACAGAAGAATCCCTAATCCTGTTAGTTACCCAGTAACTATTCTTATTCATACTGCTTCACCCTGCGCTGCAGAGCGCTAAGGTTCGACAATCACTTTTTAAGGCATCCTTTTCATACCTGGTCGCTACAGAGCACTAAGGTATGACAATCACTTTTTAAGGCATCCTCTACAGTGTGTCATACAACAGAAGTAACCCATCCTGCTCTAGTTGGCATGGCCTTCACTCCCATTTTCCTGCTCCAGTGCTTGGGTTGGATCAGTCTGAGAGGGCCAGAGAGGAAAAATTCCACATCTCAGCAAGGGTTTCTATGACAGAAAGAGGAAATAATCATGATACCTGTCAGACTTACCAGTAGCGATTAACGAAGAAAACCCAACAAAACTACTGCTGCCTTCCCCTTCCACCGCTTCAGGATCATGAATCACATTTCTTACCCAGCAGTGTTCACAGCCCAGTTTATTTGCAGTCATGATACATGTAGTGTCCTTTTCATGAGCTATCCATCTGCTCTACCACTTCTGCTATACAGGTGGTAACTTCTTTGGTCACCCCAAGACAAGGCAACAGACCTCAGTCAATCGTAGCTCAGAGTCCATGTTAGAAGACAAAAGGAGATGGTAGAACCAACACCATGCATGCTGCTTCCACAGGGCAGAGAGAAAACCCCTTTGATCAGCTGTAATAAAGCCACTACAGATCTAATTCTTGAGGCTGTTCTTAATTTTACACTAGGATATTCCTCACCAAACCCACTGAGCTCTTAGAAGTGCAATGCTAAGGCGAGGGGCAGCCTTGTCTTCTTTGAACATACCCTTCCTGCACATGCCTTTTCATTTTTGGGGTGTGGGGAGTGTCAAAAAATGTACCTACAGCACCAGCCACAGCAAACTGGCTCACACACTGGTACAAAGAGCCCGAACAATTTAATACCCATAGGGCTGCAGAGCAATATACTCATCCTGCTGCACTCACGAGCCTCTACTACCATCCTTTGTAGTCAAGGACTCAAGACAACTCAACCTCTATGGCAGACAAACCTATGTTAGCATTACTTTAGCCTGGAATGCTTTTGAACCATGCCTGAACATGCTTGAAACTCAAGGGGATAGAACCTTGCGCTGTTTTTATTTCACATGGTAATAGTTTCTCTCAGCTACACAAATGGTATCATAACTTCTTCCACACACCTAAATGCCAAGCACTTTTGTGCCAAGGGAAAAGGTGGAATAGAAAAGAAAACCCACATTTACCCTGAAAGCACAACACTTCTGAGAAAAGCTAAAAGACGTTCATTATTCTAGATGCCTACCGAAGCTTCTGATCCCTGACCAGTGTCTGAATCAGATATTTTAACAGGCTCCTGCTACAAGAAACAGAAGAATACTTGACACACTTGGCCTAAGAATGCTGAGTGACCTGGACAGACCTTTCAACTACAGGGGCTGGAGCACGATCCCTGGAGACCTTACAGAGATGGCTTCAGAACTGCACTGCTCCTTAGCCACTCAGGAAAAAGGAAGAAAGAGAATAGAGAGGACTAAGGTTCTATCCAAAGAGAGACTCTATCCAAAGAGAGACTTTATCCAAAGAGAGACTTTATTCAAAAAGTCAACTCAAAAATTCCACAGCTCACAGTCTGCCTATCCATGGAAGCACATAACTCATGCTCGGTGCTTCTGTTTGACATGAAATATCCTGAGCACATGCACTCCCACCTTCACACCTGCCAGAAATGCTGCTCTACCTGCTTTGTGCTCTCTTATGGACAAGAACTGGGAGCATATGTCTCCAGAGGCACCCAGTCTGGTTGCTAGAGTCTTTGCTTCTCTCTATACACAGGAATGGGTCTTAAAAAGTAGGCTACCTATCTGGGAAGTGGGATGGACAACTTGAATTCATTTCCTTTCTCAAACTGCACTAGATTTTAAACCCACATCTAACCTGCAAGCTACCTGGAGGACATGCAGTACGCTCCACTGTGGGGGTAGTGTCAGATAACAGATAGTTTGAGGAGTCAGAAGCAGAAGAGTGCAATGACATTGACTCCAACACAAAGCCCAGGGTTATTGTGCTGCCGGCAGCAATCACATAACATTCAGCATTTGGGAAAGAAAAAAAAAAAAAGATTGTATGTTAAGAAAAATTTGAGTGACCCTTGGAGAAGTAGATTAAATGTTTTCCTACACTAACTGAAAAGTGGAATTCTCCACAGGCAAGCAAGCAAGCAATAGGCGTTTCTCTCAAGTGCATGCAAGCAGTCCAGCATAGACAGCTACGGAAAAAACACTGATACTTTTCTTTTTGCCTCAGTCAATGGGTATGTCTAGTGAACAGCAAAAGCTGCAAGAGTAATTTGAAAGAGGCAATCATATTTGAAGCATTAAAACAACCATCAATTTGTTACCTTTCAAGACAGGGAGATTACCCGTTCAAATATGCTAGAGGTGCTTCACTTTGCCTGACTTCTGAAAAGCTCATCCAAAATTGCATATACCCTGCTTCACATTAATAGAAAGCTGCATGAAATATAATGCACAAATTGAAAACAATCAATAAGAATCCCTTCTGCAAGCTCTGTGGTTTAAACAGGGGCATTTCTAAAAGTGCAACAGATCAGGACACTTCAATACAGTGGGTCCAGACATCCTCCAACAGAAAGCATCAAGCGTTTAGGCAGCGTTATCTATAAGAGTGGCTGGAGATAGAGGCATTAAGGAGAAAGAAGTTTCAATTCAGAACATCTGCTAGAGCCAGTTGCCGATTTTGAATGACTTACCACGATACAATGCTGCAAAAATTACAGTTTCTGACACAGTAACACCATTCCATAAACACTATAAAATCTACCATTTCTTTTCTTAAACAGAAGAACACTTGGCCTAACTTGATAAAGCCTTGGGAATCCCCTACTCCAACAGAAGTCCAGGCAGGCTGTGGTTGCTCTGAATCTCGGTGCCCACCTGTTGCAACCCTGCGAGATTATTCATGACACAACTAGCAGAGCAGATACCATCATTCCTTAACCTGTTCCAACACATTTCCTCATACAACTGCTTTCAGTTGTTCTGCCAAACTTTAACCTAGGGCCACTCAATTAATTTCACTGATGTCTGCAGCAGACTTTCATGGTCTATTCACGATGAGAACACATTGCACCAACTTCTGCTCTGCCAAGCTTGTCAGCCACCGCTGCTCCCTTCCGGGCTAGAAACTATGGCAGCAACGGCTCCCAAAGAGCCTGGGAAAATGGTGAAAAAAAATAGGACCTTTCTGAAGAACGGGAAAGGTATCCCACAGCCAAGGACCCTCATGAGAGTCAGGCAAAATGCACTTGTAGCAAACTTGGACCAGGTCCACCCTTTAGATAGCTTGGCTGAAGTTTTCCATGTTAAGCATCTGCCTCAAGAGGCTGTGTTTTCTTCTTCAGTAAGACAGCATTATTTCAGTCAAAACAGCTCAGCTCCTTCCAAGAAAGTGGTTAGGGAAAACAACGTGTTGTTTTGACCGCGCTGGGGTGAGAAGGGGGCGGTGGGAAGAAGGGATAAAAAAGAGCTTGCAAACCTCTTCCTTAGAGGAGCACGACTGCGCCTGTGTACAGCAACACGGACACAGGATTTGGGTACAGCAACACGGACACAGGATTTGGCAGTGGACGGGAGCCATGTGTATTCAGGGACGCAACCACTGCCTTTCCCCTGAAAATCTACACACACACACGGCAAGCTCTAACTCTTAGGAAGAAAAAAAAAAACAAAAACATTTTCTGCACATTCAGAGTAGAAGCTTTAATAAACATAACCTCTGAGAGTCCAACCCCACACAGCTCAAATCGAACTACGCAAGCCTACTCCCCAGAATGACCTCAACATGCGCCTATCACTCCAGGGAACAGTCTTCAGGCAGCTGCTGGCTTAGAGCAGTCAGAAACAACACCAGAGCTGCAGGCAGGGAGCCTGCTTCTGGTGGCCATGCACCCAAGAGGACAAAAAGCCTGCACATTTTATCGTCAGAGGACAGAAAAATGCAGGAAACAAGGCAGCTATGTTGGGACATGTTGCCTGATCGGGCAACCAGGGAGCAGAGGATTGGAAGTTCTGATTTCCTCTACACGAGAAGACTTGCTGCTCGAATAGACCTGGGGAAGATGTTATTTGGGTGAAAACAGTAACTAAAATCAGTTTGAGGAACAAAAGTATGTGATGGGAGGAGAACAGAGATCAGATCAAGAGTATGTTGAAGGGAAGTTCGGAGTACACAGAAGGAACTGTAGCTAGCATGCTTTCTTCTAGTCTTGAATAGATCACAAAATTCTCTCCTCCTTCCCCTGCTGTCGGCAAATCCACCTGAAGTACCTCGGGAAAAGCCTGCCCAGATCCCTTCCAGCAGCCACCCACACCTGCCAGAGCCACATCTCTCTGAGCTCAAGCAGCGCTCGCTTGCCCCGGCGTTCAGAAAGTTTCTTTCTGTCGTCCACCTCTGTGCTGCTTTTTGCCTTTTGCAACCTGCATAAGGTTCTTTTAACTTTATTCCTTCTGTGCAGAAAAACGGCTGTTGCAAACAATATACTGCCCAACACAAGAGCTCTCCAACAGCAGAAAGAGGGCTGAAAAGGCAGAAAATCTGAAGGTACTAAGTGTCCGCTAAGATCTAACTAAAGACATATTAACACGCAAGAGAGCAGCTATGTGGAAAAGTGGGTAACCCTCTAGCTCGCTACGCAGCTGCAGAAACACCTGAGCTGGCACAAGGAACAGTTCGTGTGGGACGAGGACAGAGCAGGCAGCAAGAGAGGATGCAGAACTATTTTTCTGGGATGCAGCGATAACTTAAAATAGTCACTGTACTACAGCCTAACCCTGCAGTTTAGCAACCAGCTCAGGCAGTGTAAGGGGGGGTCTACCCCGTAAGGGGGACTTTTGCCTAGTCCAAGCAGATCAGCTAGGGAATCTAATACAAAATTAACACTCCTCACATCAAAGTTCACTTTTTAATGCTGCAGATGAAATTCCCAAAGCCAACGCACAGGTAGCAGTAGGAACACGGAGAAGAAACACCCCTTTTCTGACAGCTTACAGTCTGCAAGCTTCCCCGGGACCACTTATATGCTGGGAAATAATTATCCATACCAGTTCTAAGGTGAGTGTTTCTCTAACTTACAAGGCAGTCAGGACACATGCACATTTCTTTGAAAAATCTTTAAAAAAAAAAAAGGAAAAAAAGAAAAGCTGTGCTACAATTTCTAGGGGATGTTACTGGGATCTCAGAGGTAACCCCAATTCAGAGAAAGGCTTAGGAACTGAAGATACTCTCATATGCAGCTTCCCAGGAAAGACTGTGGTGTTTAGCCTCAACTGCTAGATCTGCCTATGCGAGCAGAAATAAAACGGAAAACAGCATCCTGCTTCTCAAGCACTCGAGCCCAGCTGTTAGCCTGGATCAGACTCGCATTGCAGCACCTACCCAAAATAGAACTAGGCAACAGGCTTCTGTGCCTTCACTGGCTGCCTATGGCTCTGCAGCTCTGCAGCTAAGGGAATAAGGGAAAAAAACTGAACTCTAAAATCAAACTGCAAGTATCTTGTTGGTGATGCCACTAAGAAAGCAAGCACTGTTGCTGAAGTTGCAGGTTTCAGACATCATGAAAATACCATGCGTGTAGAAAAGACTCCTGTAATTTCTATGAATATGAAATATTACTGAATCTGAATAGCTGTTTGCAGATGAAATGCTATCGTACCATTCTTACCAAGTCACCGCTCAGACGCTGATTCAAAATACCAGCAATGTCCTGTGCTGCTGTTTCAAGAAGAGCTGCAGTACTAAAGCCTCTCAGGAGTAGAGCAGCTAAGTTATAACTCAGACTGAGAGAAAGAAAGGTCACATTTGCCGGGGTTATCTACTTGCAACACAGGTAAATGTGGCTTATCTGCAACAGCCAACCTGAGCAGCCAAACAGAAACACCTTACAAGGAAAACAATCACACCAAGGTGACAAAATACGGCCAAATAAATTATAAAAGCCTTTGATCGAGATCTGAACGGTGCTTCTGAAAAGATTCAACTCCAAGTGACCTCAGGAAAAATATTTTAATAGTAGTAGAGCGGAATTACAAGAGCTCTCCCTCCCATCCTTCAGACGTACCTCAGGACAAAAGTTAAAACCAATCAAGCTGACAGGAGGCACGCTGCCTGGAGGAGACGGTTGCTTAAACACCAAATGCTGAAACGGTTTGTTACTTGCTGATACCATGTTGGTTATATATCCCCTTACCTCCCTTCTAGGGATACCCATTCATGAGCTAAAGTCGCACAAGCTCGCTTTACTACCGTTCTTCAAACACAGGATAACTTTCCAAACACCTCTGTTACCTGGGCAAGCCTGCTATATAGGACCAGGAATCCTTCTGAGGACTGTAGGTCTCCACTGAAGAAAGTGCCCCATTTTCATTCCTGCCACCAACAGCTACCAGCATGTCGGTAATAGCTCCCAGGTAGAAATCTACACGGCGTTGTCTCATGGAGGCAACCTGTCAAAAAAAATAACATGCTGACATCTTCAAACGTCTGGTAAGCAAGCTGACTTCAGGTACATTCATGTCTGAGGGTAGGATAGTTGCTTCTTCCCATTTATTTGGAAAGGGGAGCTACTGGTTTTGACCACTATATTCATAAAATACTTTTGATTTTCTGCAGTAGCATGTTACATAGCATTCGTTTTCAAAAAAGGGGACAACAGGAAGCATCTAAGAGACAAGTAACTCTATAAATGTTTGTGTTACATGGGCCTCCTTGCAAAACTCCACAAGAAACATATACTGGAATCACTCAAAACCACACGGAACCACACAGGATGATTGGTTCATGTAGGAACCTGCACTGGCCACAGGGTTTTACAGTGGGACTGGAGGTGAATAGCTTGTTCTAAGAGACATTTAGCACAGAGACATTTGACAAGTGTCAGAGACATTTTCTTTTTACATTAGACCCATTTTTGGTTTAGTTGTATGTGCTACTGCTTGAGAAAGATGAACTAAGCAATCACCTCTGTAAGTCCATTCTAGCATTATTCCCAAAAGTAATCTGAAGAGTTGCAGGTGGATGCTGACCAGGAATTTCATAGGTGAGATGCCCAAATCCCAAGTGAAGTTGAAAATCTGCCCCAAACTCTTTTGCTGCGTGCGTAACTTAAACATTTTTACATAGGATTCAAGCAGCTGCTTTTTCAACTTAAATAACTTGAATTTCCATTTTCAAGCGTTGCTATGTTGGCTATTCCAATGATCCTTGTCCTTCCACCAAAAAGAAGAAAACACTCTAAACATTAAGGACTTTAAACAGAGAAATAATACAGCTTAAGTCTCACCTTTATCCACTGGTTACAGCGGGGATCATACCTATATAGGAGATTTGAAGCTGCATCCCCTCCATTGTCTCTTGAAAAGCTGCCTCCGGCTATGAAGATGAAGCCTCCCAAGACTGCAACGCAGTGGTGACTTCGTCTGGCTGGGAGAGGGGTTTCTGCTACCCACTGCCCCTTTCTGATGTCCAAGAAGCAGGTATCATCGCTCAGTTCCAGGCACCGTTCGGAAACCTCCCCACCCACAAAGAGGAGCCTTTCCTCGCAGGTCCGCAGGGCCGTGCGTTTGTTTTGCAGCACTGGCTGAGCGGTGACATTATTATGATAGTTCACTGCCTCCTCTATAAACCCCTCACAGTTTGCTTCTTTGGGAAGAAGAGAGCAGACAGCAGGCTTGACTCGATGGAGGAGATCGCTTTTAGGTATCAAGGGAAAATGAATGTTATCCAGGACTTGGTAAGCCTCGTTCTCCCTTTCCGGGTACTGGGTAAGCCACTGCAAGGCAGCCTGCAGCAAGTCGTGCTCGCACTCCTGCTGCACGTTGCTGCTGTCCAGGTATTGGCACAACTTCTGCAAGGAAATGTTCTGCAGGAAGTCCGGGGTGAAAGACAGCGTGCCGAAGTTCTGCAAGATGAAAGAATCAATGTAGGAGTCAAGGCGCTTCAGGTTGTAAATCGAGGCTAGCTCTTGCAAGTACAAATAGTTCTCCTCGCTGACTTCATTCTCCAGATACTCGCAACAGAAGTCGACCACCTTCCAGATCTGCAGCAGGTGAGCTGTTTCGAGCACGTAGTCGATATTGCCTCCATCTAAAGACAGCTCACTGCCATAAAGGAAATCCACCACAGCCTTGAGACCAATGTAGGAGGCTCCAAAAAGTTCAACCTCTTTTTGGTGGGCTTCTCGCATACCAATGGTGAACATGGAGTTGAAGTAGTCACTGCAAACAGCGAGGAGGTTCCGATGGGCAGGGACTCTCTGTTCATCCACCACGAGGACAATATCACAGAAGAGGCCTCGGTGCCTCTGCTCATTCAGGCTCTGAAGAACTAGACTAGAGTGGTCATCCCACCTGTACACCTGGAATAAACAACCAGTATCAGGCAGATGTTATCTTCGCCAAGATAAATTTCAGCATGCATGAAGTCTTTTCCCATTAGGTGTAGTCATAAGCGAGAGAGAAAGCTTACTTCTATTGCATATTTCTAATAAATTCTGACTTGAAACAGTTGGCAAGCAACATAGTATGAGCCCCAGCTCCTCACCTTCGCTCTGAAAGGCCTATGCAGACTTTTACTGCTTCCTACTCCCCCCTTTTTTTTTTTATATTTTACTCCTACCTCCTCCACAGTGCCGCATCCAAACCTCCTCCCTGATGGTTTATACAGGCACAATTTTCTGAAACTCTTCCACACATTGTCTTCGAGACATCTTGTTGACATTTCCTTTCTTACTTGTCCCCCAGATGACTCCTTACAGAGTTCTTCTCAACTCAGCCACTTGCTAAATATTCGGAGCGGGAGACACACATGCAGCAGCATGCCAAATTTTCATTCAGCCCATGTATTGTTTGGGTTAGTGCTTACTTGACAGCTACCCCCTCTTAAATCTTTTCAGAACTCTACATTTCCAAGCTCGTTAGGGTAAAGTCCCTCTCTTTCTTTCCATATTATTCCAGGCACACACACTGCATTCAAAAATAATAGCTGTTTATTCATGTGCAAAGCCACATATGTGGATAACTTATTCCCATAAGACTTCTACTTGCTTCCAGAAGCCGAGGTAGTTTCTGTTTTAATGAATACAACTAAATATTTTTATTTTAAAGGAAGGGGAAAATGCCCTCAGAACACATCTGTTAAGTTCCCTCCTGGGACCCCTCTGGTCCAGACATTCTTCCCACCAGCTCTGTATGTGCCACAGGGCTTTTGAGGCAACCAGCATTCGCCTCTTTCTCACAGACTCACGTTACCAGTCTTAAGAAGAACCAAAATGGAAACGTTTTGTTACCCCTTGAATGTCCTGCAGAACACGTACTGGTCACCCCAGTATGGCAAGCGATGCAGCTTTTAGGACCATCCTTCCAGAGGAATGGAATGCTTGATGGTACAGTCAGTTACCTTGTGATCTCTCTTAATAAAAGCCAGGTTAAGTTAAATGCAAATACGTAATTTTAATTACCAAATCCAAAACAGGCAGAGTTGCAGAGCCTGTAAGAACATGTAAGAGAAATGAAAGGAGGTGGAAAGGAAGCACATCTTTGTATCGTGCCTAAGTTAGCTCTGAACAGCTCTGGCTGTAGGACCCGGGGTCTTGCCCAGTTCTACGCCCTCAGGCTGCGTTCCCAGAAGTGACACCCTGAAAAGGTGTCTCAGTCCATATCTACATTGCAAACAGTCATGCAGATGACCTGAGGTCTCTTCGAGCCTCTCAGGCATTCAACCTTTCCGTCACCAGT
Organism: Anhinga rufa; assembly: GCA_013400875.1. Classification (NCBI taxonomy): domain Eukaryota; kingdom Metazoa; phylum Chordata; class Aves; order Suliformes; family Anhingidae; genus Anhinga; species Anhinga rufa. The sequence goes on along the minus strand of VZTV01071203.1, from coordinate 12,130 downwards.
CACCTAACTGTTGCTTCTCCTAGAAATCCTAACAATCCATGGCTTTCCTGGTTTCCCAAACAGAAGGCACGTGATTATTGCTGGCTGGCTAAGCCACTAAAGGGTTGGTTAAATCACGGTGAGACAACCTCTTTACCCACCTGGATGGGAAAGGTTCAAGTCCTCGAGCCAAGCTTTTTCCCCTGCACGCAACCCTCACGTGCGCTCTGCGTACATAATTTGGTAATTGTACACGATGAGATAACCAGGATTAACGCAGGCAGCTCACCACTGTCCAGACGTGGTGGCGGCCAGTCATCCTGAGCTAATACCAACCTTGGGAGCCTGACCTCCCACGCCTGCCTTTCAGCCGTCGGTGGTATAGCAACAGGCAGACCGCCAAAGATGAGACCCACATTAATAACCAAAAGTGCTGCTCTTAGCCTGATATCCCAGTGGTTTCTCTTTAGTTTTGCTTACGCTCTTCTCTAAACAATGGGGACTAAGCAGCCAAAAAGCCTTCTGTTGGAGTAACTTTGTACATGCAAGTGTACAGAGTTAAACCGATCTCAGTGAAGAGACTTCAATAATTACAAGTCTTCTGGGCCAAAGCTCTCTTGATTTGCCTTATACTCATTGCCTCATCATATCTCCGAGCTTAAAAAGGGATTTATGGCATAGACAACAAAGTAACTTCCACTGAGGAGTAAAACTGCCAGAGATCTGTAACAGAAAAGAATACGGGGGCTTAAGGACTGTAAAGTTTTTTATCTTCATTTTTCTGAGGTGAGAAGAGCAATATCACACGGGAGCCCAAGCAGAGCCCAGGGGATGGAGGAGGTGGGAAGAAGAATAAATATGGCAAAGGACAAACCGCACATTTGTGGCAACTATGATAAAGGGTAGAGGGTGAACAGCCAGTAACTAACATCTTACAGCACCCCCTTCTGAATCTGACTCATGAGGGACAGTTATTGGATTAAACCAAAAACATATTCCCTCTCATCTCTGTAAATTGGCTGATCGTTTCTCTCTAATATTCTCTAATACCACCATCGTGCTTAACAAGATTAGACCAGAATGTAAGATTTGCCAGAGATCCCTATTTACTTCGCTGGCTGTCAAGTCAGCAGCATAATCCTGACTGCAAATGCGCCTGACAACTTGTACTCCTCGAGTCCTTGTTGCCATGAGAGAGCGAGAACTGCTGCTACTTCAGAAATCGAGCATAAAATCATTACGTACGGCATTGGATGGACTCAGAATCTATTAACATATTTCAGCCACTTAGCAAGTTCATTCGTTCAGGCAGCAAATAACAGAAGCTGATAGCTGCACATTTCAAAACCAAGACTAATTTTATACTAAACACGAACATCTTTCTCAAGCTATTTAGATTCTGTAGAACAGCTTTAGCATTATCTAGTAAATCTAAGTTTAGCAGATAGTGGCAGCTGCTGCCTAAGCAAGAAAATAAAACAATGCTGTCAAGTTAATTAATTTTTAATGTGATGAATTATTATTACATTCAGACTAAACCATTTAAATAGTAGACAGGGTCAGCATTCAGGGAAAGATTATATGGATAGGGATGCATTTAAAAATTAGTCCTATTTTATCAACTGTATTAGAGCAGTATTTTAACTTCTTTTGGATTCAAAGATCTAATTTCTTTCAGACTGTTAATGCAGTACCACTACTCGTCAGTGATGCAAAAGAAAATGAGATCTGTCTCAAGCAACAGACAGATACGGGCACTGAAAAGTTGTCCTCTTCTAGCTGTTGTTGGTAGCACGCGGTGCTTGCTCTGCAGCATCTGCAAGCCAGTGCTCGCGCTAGAGCAGGAAAGCAGTTTTCACCGGTGTGAAACAAAGTTAACCTAATGATTACAGCTGATATTAACATCTTACAAATCTTAGGTCATCATCCTGATGACCTGCATAAAGCGCTACCTAAGATGGACTTCTGCGGACTCCCAACTAAAACCCATGTATTTGTGCAGACAGAGATCCTGTACAAAGAAAATTAACCTCACAAACCTAAGAAAACACCTCGAGGTCACTGGAATAACTACTGTTTGCAGCGTCAAGACTCCCTTCTTGTACAAAACAAAGACTAAATCTAAAAAGTAATCCCAGCTTTGCTTCTGTAACTAGCTTGGATTTTATGAGATGGATCGGTATGAAAAATTCCCAGAATAAACAAATCGCATTAATAACTGATTTTCTGGTGTAGAGAAAATACTGTGCTGCGATGATGTGGGTTTCTTTTTTAAGTTCTGAGTCAGATGAGCAGATGCCCGTTTGCTGCTGCTGCTTTGCCTTTTTTTTTTTTTAAATCACTAGGTAGCAACTTCTACCAAAAATACTTGAGCAGGTAGCCCACCCTTTTCAAACGTCTTCTTAAAAGCTGAGAATATTCACACACCCCCAAAACAAGTCCATCCAAAGGATGGGCCCCTTGTTATTTCTGTAACTTGCTCTTTTGATAGGCAACACAAAACGTACAAACCTTTGAGGATTCACTTATCTTGTGTGGACGACAGATCCTGCTTTGCCTGGTCCCCTCCATGACGGGCTGATCCGCAGTACTTCTAGAAAAAAAGCAAAGAAGGATGTTAGCAGCGCGCCGATCCTCTCAGGCTGCTAAAGCCCACGTTGTGCCAAATAAATAACACAATTAAGACCCGCACATGCTAATCCAGTTTGAAAATGTCCGAGTTAAAAAAGAAAAGGAATCTTTTTTGTTGCTCCCTGACGTTCTTTTCTGCTGTTATTAAGGCTCGGTTGTGTCAACACGCCGGGCGCGTGCCGGGGCACAAGCAAAGCCATTATAGCGACAAGTTATTTACTTACTGCTAGTCCTGGCTACGGCCGCCGGAGGTAAAACCTTCCCCCTCCCACCGCCAGCGGGGCC